>JBAKBP010036662.1:0-18169 GCA_037953745.1 Lithodes maja | reverse complement strand
GTAACACCCCGTTCTTAACATTAATCATCAATAAGTAACACCCCGTTCTTAACATTAATCATCAATAAGTAACACCCCGTTCTTAACATTAATCATCAATAAGTAACACCCCGTTCTTAACATTAATCATCAATAAGTAACACCCCGTTCTTAACATTAATCATCAATTACAAACCCCGGTGTACTTGAATAAACTAATGAAAGTATATGGTCCTCCCGGGATTCGAACTCGGGACACCACACCATGAACATAAGCATATAAACCTTTACACCACCAACACAGTTATCCTAATCCGACGAAAGGTTCCGCGACGTGGGGCTAAACATTCTGTTACGCTCCGGTGGCGCTCCGTAACACTGGGAATGGACGTCATGGCCTGTTCCTGTCGCTGTCCGCTTATTATTTATTTAAGTGGGTACTACTCGCTGTTTCTGGACTCCCTTCTCCCTCATGCTTAGCATATTAGTTTTGAAATTTTAAGACGTTCCCTTCATTTGTTTGGCGATTTTAATACCTTTCGCCCTATTTTGTTGTCAATTGCAAGACCTTTCGTGCCATTTGGGTGTCGATGTTTTCCTGGCGAGCGATAGCGAGCCTGTAATTTTAAGAGGAACCGGCCTTCAGCCGAGACATTTTTCTATCGAAAAATGTAAAAATTTATCTTAAAGGGGGGTCTAGGGAGTGTTTTCTTTTAAAGTTTGATGGTCTAACGATGAAACTAAAAAACAAATGAACAATTAATTAATAGCCCCCCAAAAAACGAGTAGTGCCCCCTTAAGTCATATGACGCCTGACCGCAACGCCCCCGGACCAAACCGGACCTAACCCGCAGGACCATATGAAGCCTTAATTTCCGACTCTATATAAGGGTTCTATAAGGTGGATATTTGATGTTGGTTAGCGGTGTGGGTTAGTAGTTTGTGTCATGGGGTCGGTGGCGTAAGGGTTGTATGTTCTTAGTACAACATATATTCGTTCGTTTCAACTAAAATGTACTATAAAGAGATGAGAAGAGAGAAGGGTCTGTGGTTCTCGAAAAGGGGTTACAGTCCTGACGTTATTTTTGACTTACAGTGTGCTGGTTTAATAATCCAGAAGGGTTGATAGCCTCTGAACTCTAATTGTAACTAACTACCAGAGAAGAGAGAGAGCCTGGACTGTAAATCCCTGATTATTCTACATCGCTTGTGACCTCATTTTTGTATAATGTTCTTGTCTTTATTTTTATTTTATAAACAAATTAAACATTGATCTCGTATAGTATTAAAAAAAAAATACAAATATAATAATATATCTTTTAATCTCCTATGGAAAAACAGTTTTTTCTCTTTACGATGGTTCTGAATATAATGTAGACCATATATTTGCAAATAGATGTAAAACTTCATGTACTGTACGCATATGTTGCATTAATAGTTAAATAAAGCTAACTTATGCACAGTGTATTCAATACGTGTGTGTGTGTGTGTGTGTGTGTGTATGTATGTATTTACCTAATTGTATTTTACAGGATTGAGATTACTCTCATAGTGTCCCGTTAGCCTTTAACTTATCATAGTTTACTTTAAAAGCTTGAATACTTTGTGCACACACTAGGTCGTTTGGTAACTTATTCCACTTCTCAACCATTCTATCTGGAAAACCAAACTTCCTAACATCCTTCCTAGCTCTCCTCCTCAACAGTTTATAGTCATGTCCCCTCGTCCTCCCCACCGCTGGTCAAACAAAATGTGGTTGATCAATATATTCCTTTCCGTGAACACACCTAAATAAAGCTATCATATCTCCCCTCTCCCTTCTCTGTTCAAGTGAGGGAATCCCCAGGTGACACACCCGGTCGTCATATTGTAAGTTTTTTAACCCTGGCATCCATCTTGTGATCACACGCTGAATTTTCTCGAGCTTACTTATGTGTTTTTTCATGTGTGGATTCCATACAACCGCTGCATACTCCAGGCTAGGCCTTAAAAACTGTGTTATTAATATTTTCACCATGTTTTCATTTAGGAATTTAAACGCTACCTTAAAATTAGCCCACCACGAATATGCCTTATTTACCAAGTTATTGATGTGGTCACCGGGATCTAACCTCCTGTTCACTACAACTCCTAAGTCTTTTTTCCTTCTCTGACTTTTCCAACCTTTCATCGCCCATACTGTACTCCCCATGGGGTCTTCCCCGGCCGTCTCCCATCTCCATCACGTGGCATTTATCAATGTTGAACTCCATTTTCCACATTCGGCTCCATTGATACAGCTTATTGATATCCTCCTGGAGCATTTTACAGCAATTATTATCAACCACTTTCCTCACTAATTTTGCATCATCGGCGAACATGTTAATATAGCTGCTAATTCCAAGAGGCAGATCATTTATAAAAATAAAAACATCAATGGGGCCAACACTGAGCCCTGGGGAACTCCAGTTATCACATCACTCCATGATGAATATTTCCCTCTTATGATGGTTCTCATTTTCCTCCCGGTTAAGAAATCCTTCATCCATTTTAAGAGTCCACCGGTGATTCCTCCACACATTTCAAGTTTATATAGAAGCCTTTTATGGGGTACTTTATCAAAATCTTTTTTTAAATCTAAAAATACACAATCTGCCCATCCGTCTAGTTCTTGCATAATTTCAATCACTCTATCATAGAAGCTCAGCAAATTTGACACACATGACCTATTCGACCTAAAACCAAACTGACAATCCGATAGTAAATGGTTCTCCTCGAGGTGACAAATCCAAAATTTCCTGATCAATTTCTCAAGCAGTTTTACTACAACACTAGTCAAAGACACGGGTCTGTAGTTATTTGCATCTGCTGTCGGTCCTTTCTTGTATATCGGTACAATATCAGCAGCCTTCCACACCTCGGGTAGCTTGCCTTGGGACAAAGATTTTTTAAAAATCTCTGTTATGGGAAAGCTTAGTTCCTCTGCACATTCACTCAACATCCACCCAGAAATCTGATCCGGCCCCATAGCCTTTCTTTTATTTAGGTCTAACATGCAGTCCCTTACTTCATCCCTTCTTATTTTAATATCTTTCATGGGCATGACTGGTCTCTGTATTGGATTCTTATAAGCATCATCACCATCATTATTTTCTTGAACAAACACCGATTGAAATTTTGCATAAAAAACCTCACCCATTTTTTCCTCCTCCTCAAATATTTCTCCATTGTGAACGATCCTTTGGATCTTTTCCTTCACTTTAGTTCTCTTATTTATGAATCCATATAATATGTTGGGATCACCTTTGCTCTTCATAACCACCCCTCTCTCAAAATCCTTCTCCTCCTGTCTCCTCACTTTGGTGTAGTTATTTCTTGCTAGTTTATACCTCTCGTAAGATTGATCACTCTTGTGTCTTCTATAGCGTTTCCATAACCTATCACGTTCAACTTTAGCTTTATAACATCTAGCACCAAACCAATCATTCTTTGCTTTAGGAAAATCCTTGGCTATTGGTATGTATTTGTCAACACCTTGTTTGCATATGTCACAGAAGGCTTCGTATTGCTCATTAATATCATATTTATTCAATACGTTATCCTCCCAATTAATGTTTTGGAAAAACTCTCGCAATTTGTTGTATCTTCCTCTAGGATAATCCAGCCGGTCTTTCTTGAACTCCTATTTACTTGGTAATAAGTCATACTTTAATATAAAATTAAAGTCTAATACGACATGATCACTTTTACCTACTGGTGGTTTATAACTTACCTCAAATATCTCATTGGCACATCTCGTAAAAACCAGATCTAATAATGAAGGAGTATCACTCCCTCTCACCCTTGTTGGCTCTTCTATATGTTGATGTAACAGGTATGTTGTCATCAACTCTAGTAGTCTACATCCCCAACTGTTCTCTCTCTCAGGAACTGTAAAGTTGACCAATCAATATTCCCACTGTTGAAGTCTCCGGTAATAATAATACTTTTGTTCCTATCTTCTGCCTCCTTGATAACATACTCCAGATTTATTAAAGTTTCATTCAGCATTGCTTCGTGTTCCTCACTGGTCCAGGCTGCAGTTAGTGGCGGCACATACACATTTACTATTATAATTCCTTCGTTACCTCTCACTATTTCTATTGCTACTATTTCTGAAGCAGAACCCACCTCTTTCATCTGCAACTCCTTTACCTTAAGCTCCCTCCTTGTGAATATCAAGACCCCACCTCCCATGCTCCAACTCTATCTCTCCTCCATACATTATAATTTTCACCTGAGAGTATTTCATTTCTTATTTGAGAATTTAATTTGGTTTCTGTTAAACATAGAACATGTGGCTTGTTTATATTAATAACATCTTTTATTTCAAGAATTTTTGATAATAACCCATCTACATTGGTGTAAATTACATTCATTCCCTGTCAACCCAGTTACACCTCCTCTTCCCCCGTTTGCTCCTGGGATGGTTTGTCTTTTGTTATGTGCCATTTCCGTATTTGCAGACCTACGACCCCCCGGAAGAAAAAAGATTCCTTCTCTTCCTCAGTTCGTTCATCATTTCTTTTATTTGCTTCTTCAAACTTAGCTTTCAGTAGTTCTCTATCCTCTTTAGAAAGGTCTCTTCTCACTTTAATAGGCTTAAAAGCTTCTACATCATTTAACTTTGGACCATTTTTAAGTATGGTTTCCGCCATCTGACTATTCATTAGCATAATTTTAATTGGTCTGTTCTTTCCCTTTTCGTACTTACCAATTCTTCTGTATTCCATTATCTCAATTTCCGGACCATCCTCTTCAAGTAAATGCTTCATTGTGTTCCTTATACAATTTAGCTCATCTCTGTCCCTTTCTATCCTCGATTTTATATATTTTTCTGTGTGGCCAAATATTATCACTGATTTGTTTTTGTCCACTGTGTCACGAAGCAATTTCTCATTTCTCCGAATAACATTCTTCACCTCCACATCGAGTTTACTTTCCTTTGTCACCAACGCTAATTCGTTTTGAACTTGTTTTTCTTTGACAACAATCTCTGCAAAGCTTCGTTTTATTTCCTCCTTACAAATATCTACTGTTTCATTTGTTTTGGCTATGTTTTGTATTAACTCACTGTTTCTGTCTTGAATCTCGTCATGAACTGTCTTCATCTTCACTACTTCCTTTCGTACTTCCTCTATCACCTCTTTACTCTTTACCTCCTCGATGAATGTGTGTGTGTGTGTGTGTGTGTATGTGTATGATTAATAGGCATACATGGACGATTTTTAGGAATTTGGAATGCCCATCCAGATCCCACTTCAAGCTAAAATTGTAAATTTGTTGATAGAGAATGTCCGGGCCGAAGGCCGATTTCTTCTAAATTACAGGCTTGCTATCACTCAAACAGAAAACAATCAATGCCTGCATGGGATGAAACATTTTATTATCCCCAAAGTAATGGGGTGAAACGTCTTAAAATATCCAAACTAATGGAGCGAAACAGGGGAGTTCCAAAAGAACCCCATAGGACCAAATAGGGTTCTATCTGTTTATCTGTATATCTCTTCATCCGGCTATCCATCTATCTGTCTGTCTATCCATCTATCTGTCTCTCTCAGAAGCCTGATAGTTGGCATTTTGCCAAGGATGTACGGAGGGCTTTATGCTACCAGCAAAACAATAGGCTTAAATGGTAGGTTAGCTGACCTGTGTATCCAGAAAGGGGGGACATTTGTGGAACCATTTGATAAGTTCTATGGGAAACGCAACCTCTACCTCAGTGACGGTGTGCACTTGAGCATTAGCGGTAAAATGAAACTTGGTGATTTCCTAAATCACCACCTTTACAGCTTGCTCAGGTCAAGCACAAATGTAGAAAGTGCCCCCAGCAGGAAAAATACAAACCCTCTCCAGTAGTTGATCTCAAACTTACAAAAAGAGATCCCACAAAAGAAGGAGATAATCCCTCTGAAAGCAAGAATACCTCTCAACAAATCGTACAGTCCCCCAGCAGATTGAGAGATGACCCGCAGCTCCCTCTAGACTAAACACCTCAATTGCCAATTTCTGAACCACTAGATAGTGGTTCTTTTATCTCAGGTGAGGATTCACCCCATATAAGGAATTGCAATACCTCTGATGGTGTACTGAGAAATAGTGTGCAAGAAAATGCACAACCCCAAAGACCCCTTTCTATTTGGGAAATGGGGTAAACTAGGGCCTTCTAAGAAAAACCTGAATCCCCTAAAGGTAGTATTAATTAATGCCAGGTCAATTACGAAAAAAATCTCCAAATTTCGGGCATTGTTGTCAACCGAATGCTTTGATGTAGTGGCTATCAGTGAATCCTGGATTCATGATACCAGAGATTATGTTGGGGAATTTGAAATACCTGGATATAGAAAGTTCCACAAAAACCGAACCATGCAGGAAGGAGGTGGAATTCTCTTGTACATCAGAGATTTTCTAAATCCTATTGACTGCAAGATCAGGTCAGAACATGAACTGCTTGGAGTAGTCCTCAACCTAGGTAACTCTATCTATAGGATTGTTCTGGTGTACAGACCTCCACATCAACATTTTGAAAAGGATGAACTTCTGTACACAAGACTGAGTCCTGCTATTGAGGGTAAAACCAGTGTGATCTTAGGTGACTTCAATTGCCTAGTAAACTGGGAAGCAAGAACTGCCGATGCTGAAGGTAGGGTAGTCTTGTGGACTTTGCTAATGATAACTTTTTGACCCAGTTGGTGACTGAACTAACTAGAAGCAATAATTATACTAGATCTTGTGTTCACCACTGAAGAAGAAAGTGTGACCAGCTTATCTGTTGGGGAATCACTTGGAGGTAGTAACCACAATCTAGTTAGGTTCTTTCTTCGCACCTTTAGCAGCAGACCCACCAGTCCTCAGAGTGCTAAACTAGATTTCCGTCGTACAAATTTGAAGGCCTTTGGGGAAGCTTATCCCAGATCAGACTTGAGGGTGAGGATGTGAATGAAATTTGGTGCTCATTCAAAGAGCAGTTTATGGATTGGCAAGCTACATTCGTTCCTGCTAAACTTGCCAAATCAGGCTCAACCCAACCAAGATGGTTCACAAGGGACATACCTTCAGCAATTAGAAAGAGAAAGGTTGCATACAGAAAGGTCAAAAGAAGTCAAGGCCAAAGATATTTAGATTCCTTCAAAAATATGTGTAGGAGAATGAAATCTCTTATAAAGCAAGCAAAGTGGAATGAAAAACTTAGGGTTGCAGCCCTCTGCAAAGAGAGTCCTTCAGCTATGTGAACAGCAAGAAGCCATTCAAAAGTAGCATTGGATCTCTAAATGATCATGCAGGCCAACTACAAACCTCTGACACTGACATAGCTAAATCCCTAAACGACTATTTTGCCTCGGTATTTACAAGGGAAAATACCAGTAACATGCAAAGTCCAGGAATAGTGTATGAGGGTGAAGTTCTTACCAGAATTAGATGTACCCCAGAGTAGGTAGCAAAACGAATAGATAAGTTAAATAGGTTCAAGTCATCCTCCCCAGATAGCTTTCTTCCTCGAGTTGTACGAGAAGTGCGAGATGAAATCGCACCTTTCTTGGCAGAAATCTTCAACAAATCACTAGAAAATGGAGAGGTCCCTGAAGACTGGAAAATGGCCAATGTGACTCCAATCTTTAAGAAAGGGGATCATGAGTGTCACAAGAATTATCGGCCAATTAGCTTGACCTCTATCATAGTAAAACTCTTAGAAGGGATACTAGTAGACAAGATAGTTGACTACCTAGAAATCTACAATTTGTTTATAGATCCCAAACATGGATTCAGGCGCCACCAATCATGTCTTACCAATTTGCTGGAATTTTTCCACAAAATGCTGAGTATGACAAAAGTAGAGCCATAGACATCCTTTACTTAGATTTTCAAAAAGTTTTTGATAAAGTGCCTCATTGCAGGCTAATGTCAAAAGTGAGTGTACTAGGTATCAATTCAGAGGTCACAAATTGGATAGCAAGTTGGCTAACAGGTAGACAACGAGTGGTAATCAATGGTGTTTCCTCTGAGTAGACTCCAGTCACTTCTGGAGTTCCACAGGGATCTAACCTTCTGTTTATCATATATATCATATATTGGTCTGTTGAATGTGATCTCCATGTTTGCAGACGACATAAAGCTTGGAACAAATGTGAAGGACCCTAAAGGGGTTGATCAGCTCAGGATGGACCTCAACAGACTGGGTAAATGGTTGAAGACATGGCACATGCCTCTAAATTTGGAAAAGTGCAAAGTGATGCATATCGGCCAAGCAAACCCGAAGTCAGGCTATTCGCTATGGGGAATGCCTCTGGAAGTGACTGATTTGGAAAAGGATTTGGGTGTTCTGATTAGCAGTTACCTAAAGTTTTCCAAGCAGTACATTGGAATAGAGAAGAAAGCTCAGAAATTATTGGGCTATATTTAGAGTCAATTTAAGTATAGAAATAAGATAATAGTCCGCACACTTTACAACTCTCTGATACGGCCTCTCCTGGAGTATGCTGTTCAATCCTGGTCTCCAGCACTCAGGAATTATATAGAGCGACTAGAAAGAGTACAAGCTAGGGCTACAAAACTTATTCCATCGATTAGAAGAATGAGCAATAAGGACCGGTTGAGTGCTATTAATCTCTTTATGTTGGAGACACGCAGATTACGAGGTCAGCTCATTGAAGTTTTTAGAATACTTAATGGGTTTGACAACGTGGATTATAGCAAAATATTTAGCCTCAATGCGAATACAACACGCAACCATGGCTGGAAATTAGAATTGAAAAGGTTCAGCACTAGTATTTGCGAAAACTTTTTCACAATTATAAGATCTGTTCTGCCTGGAACAAACTGCTCTCAGAAGTTGTAAACAGTCTTCAGTAGAGCAGCTCAAGAAGAGAGTAGATAGTATTTTGCACACTCTTCCAGTATCTCCCCGGAATGGACCGCAAGGTATCTGAGATAATAACTATTCCTTGTAACTCCTTGTAAATATATCGCTCTCTGTCTCTCTCTTTCTCTCTCTCTCTTTCACTCTCACTCTCACTCTCTCTCTCTCCTTCCAATTTGTCTATATCTTTTTTATAGTAAAGGCACCAGAACTGAACGCAGTATTCCAAAAGTGGGTGGACTTATGAACTGTAAAGGGTGAGGATAGCGTCTTTTGATTTATATTCAAATGATCTACCAATGAAACCCATAATTAAGCGGGCAAACAAAATTATAGGTTTCATATGTAGATCATTTGAATATATATCAAAAGACGTCATCCTCACTCTTTACAATTCATTAGTCCGCCTACGTTTGGAATACTGCATTCAGTTCTGGTGCTCTTACTATAAACAAAGATGTAGACAAAATGAAAGAAGTTCAATGTAGAGTTACCAAGATGATACCCTGTCTGCAGAACAAACCATACGAAGAACGTCTTAACCCCTTGAGTACCAGCGACGCACATTATGCATCGCCTATGTATGTAACACACAGTCCCAGAGACGCAATGGTTGCGTCCACCTTAATTACTCTTGTCCTATGGCACCTAGAGGGTTTAGATTTGTATGGGAACTACTTTAGGATCCCACAGAACATTACCGATGGTTGGCAGCCCTCCAAGTGCAGCCGCGTGCGTGTGGACGCGCGCGGGAGTGATTTTCCAGTATGCCTACCCATCACCCCATGTTAATTGTGACTTTCCCTCGCTCCCCAGGGCCCCCAAATGACCTACTGTAGGTGAGCAGTTTTATGTTGTTTTTCCTTTATTACTAACTTATCTCATGTGCTTTCAGGAAACAAACAAATGACAAGTGGCTGGTCCTGGAGTGTACTTTTGTTATTAACCCCTAAATGTCGGCGCACAACATAAGTCGAGTATAATAAATCTGGACTATCTGGCGGCGCGCGACATAGGTCGTGTGGCAATTTCAGCACGTAATGTTGCTGAGAGAGAGAGACAAGTGGTGGCAGGAGAGTAGCGAGCGTATGACTGCTCCAGACCACTGCGGCGAACCTACTGACACGAATCCCACCTCCTCCCTCCCTCTCTCACTCGCTACATACTGAATTGTATGGGGAAAGTACCGAATTACATGCTTTTTGCACTCGTGTTGCGCGGTTGTTGCAAGAAAACTAGCCGTCATAAAAGGATCGTGATGGTGTCATTGGAAAGCTCTGTTTATGCCCTTTCAGGGATAGATACTTGTTTTACGCTCTGTGTCTTATTTAGGCATGAAAATGATCACGTAAACAGCCCTATTTTGGCTAAAAACACCCCGCTGGGCGGTACATATAAATAGACCGCTAGGCCGCTAATAAGGTGTTAAATCTCTTGAGATCTAGGGGGTTAAAGAGCTAAAGTTATATCCTTTAACCAAGCGCTGATTGAGAGGTGACCTTATTCAAGTTTTCAAGATCATTAAAGTCATCGACAACATGAACTGTAGTAAATATTTCACGATTAACCGATCAAACTACACGTGGGGAAATGGCTGCAAAATCATTGGCAAATAATTCAACTCTAACAAATCCACGAATTTCTTCTTAAATCGAGTCGTCAACTTGTGGAATGCTTCCCCGAGATGTCATATACTGCAACTTCGTTGATTCCTTCAAAGTTCGTCTAGACATGCACCTTGCCCTGAACCCAAGATTGACTGCATTTGCAATTGAATAAATAATTTCTTTAGTAGTGTTCGTTCAATAACCTAATAGACCATATAATTTCCCCTGCCATGGACTAATACCCAGGGCAGCACATCCTTCTCATATCTTTCCCACATTCTCTCTTTAATACTGTTTCAAAACATGGAACAGCAGTGTTTTGAAGGGCAAGTAACCTCGAGGGGTCGCAATACCTGTTGTTGTTTGTTTTCCTTTGTACTACTTTGTACCCTCTGTACTCTCTCTCTCTCTCTCTGTCTGTCTCTGCCTGTCTCTCTCTCTCTGTGTCTGTCTTTATCTCTCTCTCTCTCTGAGTCTTCTACTTTACTGTCCTATTCTTCCACTAGAAAATGTCCTTGTCTAGTAGTATTAAGGCCGGACCACCTAGTTGGGACCTCAAAGTCTGTGTGGTGTGAGTATCTGTGTAACTCTATGTAACTCTGTCTAAGTCTCTCTCTCTCTCTCTCTCTCTCTCTCTTGTAATTAAAATGGAATCGGGCTTCGGCCGAGACATTTTCGTATCGAAGTATAAACAAATTTAACTTTAGGGGATCAGGGCGGGCATGTTTTCTTTATTTTGAAGAGTCTGGAAAGGGTTTTTTATTAGCCTAGGGGTCAAACTAATAAACCTTTCTCGATAATGGCAAAGATAAACAAGAAAAATCCTCAAATAATAATAACACCAAATATTGTAATAACCCATAATTATGAGATTGGACCATACAGTGCTAATTCTCCCCCCTCCCCCTCCCTTTCTCTCTCTCTCTCTCTCTCTCTCTCTCATAAGAAAAAAAAACTCATCACTGCCACAAAAATGTGTCTATTTAGCAACAACCGTCTGTTCTTCAGTCCCGATGATATATTACTTTAAGGGGATGTTTTTGTTTGTTTTATGGACCCCCATCTCCTTTATGTTCAACACCATTAGTTTTGAGGCTTTAAGACGTGTTCTCAATTAGTTTGGCGATATGAAGACCTTTTGTTTCATTTCATTGTCAATATTAAGACCTTTCGTGCCATTTAGGTGTAATTTTTTCCTGGTGAGTGATAGCGAGCCTGTAATTTAGAAGAAACCATTAATCGCCTGGACATTTTTCTACCGAAAAATCTACAAATTTATCTCCAAGAGGAGTCTTGGGGGTGTTTCTAGGGACGAAACTACAAAATAATAATTATATGAACATAAATAAACACCTCCCTTTACCAATAGAGTGACCATTGAGATCATAATGAGCTCACAAAGCCCAAGTTATCCCATTATACAACTCTCGGGGAAGAAGCCCCAAGTATCGGTAACAGATACTCGAGTAAAGAACAACAACGCATAAATGTCGCTGTTTATATGCCGAGTCAACCACTAGCCTTACTGGCAGGGAAATGAACCGACGGAACACATTTTCGATATTTGAAAGTGTTCATACACTTCCGGTATACTGTTAAGGGGCTCTCGAATGCCTTTCTCCCTCATGTTTAGCCCCATTAGTTTTGAAATTTAAGACATTTGCCCCGTTAGTTTGTCGATTTCAAGACGTTTCGCCACAATTATTTGTCAACATTAAGACCTTTCGTGCCATTTAGGTGTCGATATATATCCTGGTGAACGATAGCGAGTCTGTATCTTTGGAAGAACCGAAATATACAAATTAATCTCGAAAGGGGATCTTGAAGACTTTTGTTTTAAGCTTGATGGAGGCCTAGTGAGGAAACTAAAATATTTATAAATATATAAATGAATAAGCAAATGAATAACACTTACCCCGTTAAACTTGTGTATGGCGTGGAGTGTAATGGAGTAGCGACTCGACTCCGTATGGATTGACTATGGACTCCTGGAGATACACTGTCGTACCCCTGAATAGTCTGTAGCACCCCGTTGAGTCCGTCCCACTCCGGGCCGGTGCGAAAACATTCAAACATGTTTAAAATTTCAGTCCCGAATTCGAAAAGTTCGTTAAACTCGGTTTCAATTCGTTCCGACTCCTAAGAACTCTGTTTGATGATTCCATCATACTCTGTAGCACTCGGCCGTCTGTGTCGTCTATGTCGGAGTGCAACGGAAGATAATGGAGTGTGACAGAGTAGATCGGGGTGGAATGGACTATAATGGACTGGAATAGACTACACTCTCTAGCACTACGTACCAAAATGTTGAGTTCAACTGATTCAAACCGGCTGTTCATGACTACTATGACAGAGTGTTTAGGAGTTTAACGGAGTGTACTCGGTTGGCAAAAGAGTAAAAAAGAATACATTCTGAGTCCAACGGAACAGAAAAGGAGTCGTTAGGAACAGGATGGAATGAAATGGGCTTGCTCACACATGCCTCTATTTATATGTATCCTGGGCACACCATACAACTCTGTACATAAACGGAATTGTATTCTTTGACATTCCGTTATAGTCTCATTGACTCCGATGTGCTAAATATTAACTCCTATGTACTCGGCATTAATAACCGACTACACTCTGTCACATCCCTGACGAACTCTGTGCTACCCCGTTTTATTCGGTGCATTTTTCCCATTCCTTCGCACTTGCTGTCAATTTTCCCGGAGTGTAACAGAGTTGCTACTCTGTTACACTCTGCGCCAAACTCCTTAATGTGGGAAGACCCTTTAAAAAAACTGGCACCTATACTAAGTGTTTGAAATGACTGGTTATGAAGGGTGTGCAAGATTGGTCGTCTCCCAGTGTGATATAAAAGGAGGTTAATGCCCCTTTCCCACTGGTGAGACAAGTCACGATTTTCGTCGCCGAAACCAATAAATTGGCACATTCGTGACATATCTCAACACCTCTCATGAAAATTCGTTTGACTCTGAAGGCCTCTCAAGGCCTCGCAAGGGCCCTCGCAGGGTTGTCGCAAATGTTCGCACAGTTCAAAATTTTGGACGAGGACTCACGATGATTGGTTACCCTCGCAAGCATCGTCGAGCATCGCGGAGTTTGTTGCACGAAAAAAATTGTTGAAATGTTCCAAAACGTCGCACGACGTAAATAGATTACTCTCACTCTTATAATTACCTCTCCAAAATTAGTTTTCTGCCCACAGCTAACTCAAAGACAACTGCAGAGGTTGAAGTAAATAAACTAAAGGTTTATAAATACCCCAGACGGTAACAAAGGCTTTAAAGTATCCCTAATAGGCTCAAAAATTGCGTCAGGTACGGATCGCCGATGCTCTCGGATGTTCCGAGAACATCGACGATCATCGGCGATTTCCTAGTGGATAAGTCGTCGACGTGCGCATGAGTAGAGTACTCGCAGAGAGTATAACCGCCAGGGGTATGCTCCGCAGAGGCATGCGAAGGGCCTTTCGGTCGCGGAATGTTCAAGACACACCTGCCGAGGTCAAAGAGCAACTTTGGAGAGGTGGGTAAAAACAAAATTATTAGGCCTATAGTGAGATATCTTTCACCTACGGTGAAATTTCACATATTGTTATATTTGTTGTTGTTGTTGATGAAATCTTATAGAATAACCTTTCCTCTTGCCTTTCATGAAAACAAAACAATATAAAAAACAATTATTATGGGTGAAAACCGACTGAGAATTAGGGCAAATACGGGCGGACTGATGATATGCCTTCACCTACGGTGAAATTCCACATATTGTTATTTTTGTTGTTGTTGTTGATGAAATCTTATAGAATAACCTTTCCTCTTGCCGTTCATGAAAATAAAACAATATAAAACACAATTATTATGGGTGAAAACCGACTGAGAGTTAGGGCAAATACTGGCGGACTGATGATGTGCCTTCACCTACGGTGAAATCCCACATATTGTTATTTTTGTTGTTGTTGTTATAGAATAACCTTTCCTCTTGCCGTTCATGAAAACAAAAAAATATAAAAAGCAGTTATTATTGGTGAAAACAGACGGTTAATATTTTGCTGCGGAATGGATTCTATAAGAGCGAAAAACTAGTTATAGATTTATTTCTATAAAATCCAATAATGATGATAGAATAATCTAAATACCGCCATCATGTTCAGCGGACATATATATACATATATATATAAATATATATATATATATATATATATATATATATTTGTTTTGAGAGTAAGCTAAATTTGTAAATTTTTCGATAGAAAAATGTCTCCGGCGTAGCCGGATTTCTCCATTCAATGCTGGCTCCCTATCGCTCGCCAGGAAGAAATCGACACCTGGATGGGGATAAACGTCTTAAAACAGTAGGCTGAACGGGGCCGAACGGATACAAGGCAAAGAGAGAGGGAGAGAAATAGAAAACAAAATAAAAAAACGAGGAGAGAGGGAGAGAGAGAGAAAACAACAAACAGCGAGGTGGGCTCAATGTTTGCGTTACGGCTTAACAATTGAGCCCACCTCCCTTTTTTTAGTTTACTTTTTCTCTCTCTCTCTCTCCTCGTTTTTTTTTTTTTTTCTATTTCTCTCCCTCTCTCTTTGCCTTGTATCCGTTCGGCCCCGTTCAGCCTACTGTTTTTATTCAGACGTTTACCCCCATCCAGGTTTCAATATTTTCCTGGTGAGCGGTAGCGAGCCAACATATATACTTTTTGTTTTGAGAGCAAGCTAAATTTGTACATTATTTGATAGAAAAATGTCTCCGGCGAAGCATTGCCAACCTCCGAATTAAGGGGAGATGGGTCGTTTTTCTGGTCCCCTTTCTTCCTCATGGTTAACCCCATTAGTTTTCATATTTTATGACGTTCGGCCCATTAGTTTGGCGTGATATGCTAATTCCACTCTGCAATTAGCACATTCACGATACATTCGCTCAGCTGCGCACACCTCGCCGATCTCGCCGACCTATGTGCGATGCCAGATGCCAACGCCGATGCTCGACGATGAATCGTTCATTCATCCCAAGAATTTGTGCCTTAAAAAAATACTCTTATCACCTCGCCGGAGTAAACGCCGAACCATCGCTTGGATCGCCGAAGACGTCGCAGAACATACGGCGAGTATTCTTTCATCCTCGCATGATCTCGCAAGAGATTTTTGAAAACATCGCTCACTTCCCCGATAACGTCGCCGATGTCGGCGATTGCGTCGCCGACTTCGGCGACATCTTCGCCGAGTATAATTTGTCATCTGTTTGAAACGGTCAAAATCGTGAACGTCGCACGTATTCTTGCGAATTTGTCAAAAAGAAGTAATCGGCAACAAAAATCGTGAGTTGTCTCACCAGTGGGAAAGGGGCATAAGAGGTATCCAACCTCCTTGGTTAGATATATACCATACGCTGCATCCTCTTAAACTTCGGGATCCTGCAGCCCCACCGACCACAGTAGATATTTTATGGGTTTTCAATTTTTGTTGACTGGGATGGAGGGAGGCGGGAAAGTACTGTTGTTGGATTTATGATGTGAACACTGCCGGAGTATCCCATTTTAATAGCTTGGGAGAATTATACTTCGTTGTGGCCTTTACTATTATCGATATCGTCGCTTACACTATTGGCTAGACCGTTTCAGCTATTGTCCACATCGGAATATGTGTGGACTTTTCTGGACAAACCATACAACAGCTGGACCACATTGTATTGCACTTGACACGTATAATGCCAGATATATACTAGACTACACACAAGCCATACCGAAACGATATAGGCACTATAACAAACGTACTATAAATGACTCATAGAACACCAGATACATCACACACTACAGCACACACAACACCAGATACAACACACACTACAACACACACAACATTTAAGGGGGGATGGGCCGTTTGTTATGGCGCCCCTTATCCCTCGTGTTTAGCCCCATTGTTTTTTTTATATTTTAGTTTGCCGATTTTAAGATTTTACGCCCCATTTCTTTGTCAATATTAAGACCTTGCGTGCCACTTACACATAGTTATGTGTAATTGTGCTGATGATGATGTGTGTGTGTGTGTTTAGGCTGTTTGTTTACGGTGTGTGTTAGGTGTTTGTGTCTGATTTAGAGTGTGATTGCCTGATGTAGAGTATGTTCTGTGTGTCTAGTGTTCCGTGTGTATTGTAGTGCTGTATGGTGTGTTATGTATCTGGTGTGCTCCTTGTCAATGTTCCTGCACATATTGTAGTGTATGTATGGTGTGGTGTGTGTGTTGTAGCATGTGTATGGTGTGTTATGTATCTGGTGTGCTCCTTGTCAATGTTCCTGTATATATAGTAGTGTATGTATGGTGTGTATGTGTGTTGTAGCATGTGTATGGTGTGTTATGTATCTGGTGTGCTCCTTGTCAATGTTTCTGTATATATAGTAGTGTATGTATGGTGTGGTATGTGTGTTGTAGCATGTGTATGGTGTGTTATGTATCTGGTGTGCTCCTTGTCAATGTTTCTGTATATATATAGTAGTGTATGTATGGTGTGGTATGTGTTGTAGCATGTGTATGGTGTGTTATGTATCTGGTGTGCTCCTTGTCAATATTCCTGTATATACAGTAGTGTATGTATGGTGTGGTATGTGTGTTGTAGCATGTGTATGGTGTGTTATGTATCTGGTGTTCTCCTTGTCAATGTTTCTGTATATATATATATAGAAGTGTATGTATGGTGTGGTATGTGTGTTGTAGCATGTGTATGGTGTGTTATGTATCTGGTGTGCTCCTTGTCAATGTTACTGTATATATAGTAGTGTATGTATGGTGTGGTATGTGTGTTGTAGCATGTGTATGGTGTGTTATGTATCCGGTGTCCTCCTTGTCAATGTTCCTGTATATATATAGTAGTGTATGTATGGTGTGGTATGTGTGTTGTAGCACGTGTATGGTGTGTTATGTATCTGATGTGCTCCTTGTCAATGTTCCTGTATAAATAGTAGTGTATGTATGGTGTGTGTAGGTGTGTTTGTAAGCATGTGTATGGTGTATTATGTATCTGGTGTGGTCCTTGTCAATGTTTCTGTATATATAAGTAGTGTATGTATGGTGTGGTATGTGTGTTGTAACATGTGTATGGTGTGTTATGTATCTGGTGTGCTCCTTGTCAATGTTTCCTGTATATATAGTAGTGTATGTATGGTGTGGTATGTGTGTTGTAGCATGTGTATGGTGTGTTATGTATCTGGTGTGCTCCCTTGTCAATGTTTCTGTTATATAGTAGTGTGTATGTATGGTGTGGTATGTGTGTTGTAGCATGTGTATGGTGTGTTATGTATCTGGTGTGCTCCTTGTCAATGTTCCTGTATATATAGTAGTGTATGTATGGTGTGGTATGTGGGTTGTAGCATGTGTATGGTGTGTTATTTATCTGGTGTGCTCCTTGTCAATGTTTCTGTATATATTGTAGTGTATGTATGGTGTGAGGTATGTGTGTTGTAGCATGTGTATGGTGTGTTATGTATCTGGTGTGCTCCTTGTCAATGTTTCTGTATATATAGTAGTGTATGTATGGTGTGGTATGTGTGTTGTATAGCATGTGTATGGTGTGTGTTATGTTTCTGGTGTGCTCCTTGTCAATGTTTCTGTATATATAGTTAGTGTATGTATGGTGTGGTATGTGTGTTCTAGCAGGTGTATGGTGTATTATGTATCTGGTGTGCTCCTTGTCAATGTTCCTGTATATATAG
>JBAKBP010036661.1:0-18170 GCA_037953745.1 Lithodes maja | reverse complement strand
GGTGCACATGGTGGTTCCCCAGTTTTTGCCCCCCCTCCTTCAGTAGTGGCAGCTCCCTCTTCCTGCCTGTCTCCAGATATGATATTTAGACTTGAGCTTGCTAAAATTGAGTCTAGGAAGCAGGAGAAGGAGATTGAGGCTGAGTCTAGGAAGCAGGAGAATGAGACGAGGAGGCATGAGATTGAGGTTAGGAGGCAAGAGGATGAGACCAGGAGGCACGAGGCTGACCTTAGATACGACTCCGAGAAATATTGTGCTCAGATAGATTTAGATAAGACTCGTGCAGAGTCGACAGGGACTCGGATGGGCCGTGAGGGCCAAGTAAGAGAACAGTCCTTGTCCCACTTAGTCAAATTGGTGCCGGCATTTAGTGAAACTGAAGTCACAGAATTTTTTAATCGTTTTGAGAAGAAGTGTAGGGAGCATAATTGGCCTGAAGAGAAGTGGGCAGCTCTAGTCTCCTCAAGACTTACGGGTAAGGGTCTGAAGGCTTATGATGCACTGCCTTTAGAGTCTTGCATTGACTACCCAGTATTGAAGAGAGCTGTCCTACGGGCATACGAGTTGCAACCAGAAACATATCGATTGAAGTTTCGGGGTGTTACGAAGACTAAGGAGGCGACCTTTCTTGAACATGCCCGGGACTTAAAAGATGCACTTACAAACTGGACACGTTCTGAGAAAGCTGAGACGGCCGAACAGTTGACTGAGCTGTTTCTGCTAGAGCAGTTTTATAAGTGTACTGGTGCAGAAATGACTTTAACTATTAAAGAAAAGAACCCAAAAACTCTACAGGAGGCAGCTGAGATGGCTGACCTCCGGCTATCGCTAATTCGTGGGTGCGGGTCTGCCCAGCGTAGTGAGGCAGGTAACAAGGGGCGTGACGCCCCACCAACCCGAGTTAGTGATATACCTTATGCAAACAAGTACAAGAGTTATGATACCAAGACTGACCACAAGACTAGCACCGTCCCATTTAAGAAGGGGCCGGGCCCTTCCCAGTACCAAGGGAAGCCCAGAGGGGAGTTGGAGTGTTATCATTGTCATGAAAAGGGGCACTTTGCAAGAGTCTGTCCTAGCAAACCACCTACAGCAGCTGTGTCTTTGGCCTGCAACATTGGTGTGTCTCCGAAGTCTTCTGAGTTTGCCCGGGGCAGTTCGTCAGAGGCTGAGGGACAGCCAATGCAGAAGCACCTGGGAGGCTCGAACCCTGCTCAGGATGCTTTTTGCGACCATAGAGGGCGGGGTTGCGTGATGTGGGCGGGGCGCAAGCATGGAGTAGAGGTCTTGTGTGATACAGGTGCTTCCCAGACTTTGATGAACAACTTGACTGGCTACCCTATAAATGCGGCTCGGGTGGTAGTGGTGCAGGGTATTAATGCAACTCGGTCATACCCGCTGGTGCGGTTGGAGTTGGAGGTGGATGGTGTGGCACGTGAATTGGATGTCGGGATTGTGGAGAAACTGCCAGTGGAGGGCGTCGACCTTCTTCTCGGCAACGACTTTGCAATGCCCGCTTCTGAGGTTCTACCCTTAGTCGTTGCCGAGAGGCCGGCCGACGTGAGTGGGGGAGAACAAGAGTGGGTCGAGCGGTGCCAGACACAACCCATGGCGTGTGTTGTCACCCGAGCTCGGGCAGCTAAAGTGTCACAGCCTAGTCCTCCGTCTTCAGACCAGCAGAGGAACGATCAACAGGAGGAGGCTAAAGCTGGAGTTGGTTTTAAGAGTTTTGACTCGGCGGCTCTCCTGGGTGATTCAGTATTGGCACCTATGTTAGAGTCTGGAGAGGCCCCAGAACCTGTCACAGCTAGTGAGGAGGTAGGGCCGGAAGAGACTCCGAGGCAGCAACGTTGCACACGGAGAGAAGAAAGGGTTGCTCAGTTTGATATTGGGGAAGGACTTGGGTTGCTTCGGAAGCATCTAGACAAGTTGGTTCCCTCAGATATTTGTAAACTGCAGTTGGAGGATCCGGAAGTTCAGAAGTGTGGTAATGGTGCTGTCGAGATTAAACACGAGGACGGGGAAGCATGTCATGTGAACCTGTTGGAGGAGTTTGTGAGGCAACCACCTGAGCAGCCTACTGTCCCTGCGTTGGTCTGCCGCGGCCAAGGTGGAGAAGGAGAGGGGGGCAGTAGGGCACAGGTGGAGGAGAATAGGGATTGTCATGTCTCGGCGGAACAGTGGGCGGGGGACACGAGTCTGGTGGCTGTGGAAGCGCTAGAGCACCTGCCTGAGCAGCAGTGTGCAGCACTCCAGCACCAGCTCGGTTCATACCCCACTGGTCGTGCCGAGCCCCTGAGTCTCACAACTCGGGCGGTGCAAGATGTTCCACGGGCAGGTCACGTGAATGTTGAAAGACCGTTAGCCTCGTTGTTTCGGTGGTTCAAGGTGGGCGACGAGGCTTTGGCATGGTTGCCAGGTCAGGGTCGACCCATGGCTGCCAAGGGTGGTGGTCAAAAGGAGGACATTGAGCAGATTGGTAAGGTCGGCTGTGGTATCGCAGTGCCCGGTCGTCGCATAGCCTCCCAATGCTGCTCTAGTCTAATGCAACAGCCCTACCATAGACCGACTGTATCTGGCCATGTCGCTGAAAGCGGTGATGCTGCGCAGGCAGATGTCGTCACAAGGAATGCGGGGGTGCGCATGTACGGTATCGGCGGGGAAGCCTTAGCAATAATGAACTATGGGAGTGACTGCACAGGTGGTACTGATTGTCCCTCTCATGACCTGGCTGTTCTAGGGACGAAGGTGGAGAAGGAGGGAGACTACAGGTTAGAAGCTGCGGTCTCGGTTGGGTTGTGGGAGGGCACTGGGCATGTTGTTTATGGAGACAGTGCAAGGCAGTTGTTTACTAGGCTATGGCAGTACTTTCGCATGTTTGTTGCTTCTCCAGGCCTGATGTACGGGGTAGAATCCGACATGCAGGCTGGAGATAGTGCAAGGCTCAGTTTAATTCCCTACCGTATAAATCCTGCTCGACAGCCTATGGTGCAAGCAGAGCTGGATGTTGTGGACGGGAGTACCTACCAGTGCAATGTTATGCCTGACGGACTTAAGAATGCACTAGCAACGTTTCAGAACCTGATGAATGAAATTGAAAAGGACGATGATGCGCTGGGGCATTTCGAGGTCTATGTTCCAGCCTATGGTCCGGTCGTTGTAGTTTACCCAGATCATCACCCTCTCAAGATCTTGGACCAGTTTCACAACCGGAATATGAGGCTGACCAGGTGGTCACTAAGGTTATTGGTATATAACCTCGACATACGCCATATTGCCGGTTGTGACAACGTGGTTGCAGATGGTTGTTCAAGGGTATATGATCCTGGGTAGATTGACACACGGGTAGCCTCCTGCTTTAGTTTGAATAGTATTTTGCGCTTGGTGCTTGTTGGCTCGCGGTTGTAGCCCAGCGTATTGGGTCGTAAAGCAGGAGTTGAGCGTTTGGTATAGAAGAAAAATAGGCTGCCCTTATAGTGCAGCCGGGAAAAACATATTAAAATATAAAAATCATATAAAAACTCTTTCTTTTTTATATAGATAATTGTATAAGTTTGTCATAGCCTATTAAGTTTGAGTAGTCCACGAACTATCAAACGGCTGAGCTGCTGTAAGCTCGCTCTGGGAGCATGATATTGTGTCTTTTGCTATTGTTGGGAGGAGTTATAAAATGTGAATTTTTTTTTAATAAGATGTGTTTTAGTGATAAACTCAGCTTTGTTTTAGTGCCATGCGGTCGCTGGGTGTGAGGGGCTTGATGGGGTTCTGTGTGTCAGATTTTAGCTCAGGGTTGAGCAAGTAAAATCTTGGGGGAGGTGTGACGCATGTCGAGTATGAGCATGCTGTACAGAACGCCCAGTCAGGCCCCACTCTCGCTAGGATCGTCAGGGCAGGAACTTTGGCTGTAGTCTGTGTAAAGTTTCCTAACTTAGTTTATGTGAGCCGTTGTACTATAAGTATTATAAATATGTATTTTGTTTTCATCTGAGTCAACGAGTTCTATTTTATATCATTAGTTATAAGTGTTGTGTGTGGGACTTATTTGTAATGATGAGAGGAGAGAGAGTGAGTACGGGGGGGCCAGTGAGTGCGCCATGCGGCAGGTAGGCCTAATTCCCTCCTCCCTCCTCCCTCCTCCCCCTCAGTGCGTGGGAAATCCTTTGTCGATCCCAGATTGAGAGAGAATATTACGTAATGATTGCTAGTGGGCGGTCCTTAGTAGTTGGCGATATGCTCACTAGAGGGCCGAGTATAAAAAGGGAGGTCTCGCCGCATTTTCCTCAGAACTCATTTAGGCAGAGCGACTTCTCATATCCCTTGCTACTATACATATTCTTCCGACTGATGTGAACTTTCTCTACTCTCTGAACCGCCTATCTTCTCCTCTTCCCGACCCTTTATAACCTCAATGACCCCTTTGGTGCAGATTTAGTCAGCCAAAGTATTGTCGCTTGAGTTCTCACGAGATATATGCCTATTAGATAGCCTATTTTGGAAGGGATAACTAGAATAGGATTGATTAATGTTTGTTGCACTCGTATATGCATTTCCCTGTGTATGATTATTCATGTTCCTGTTTTCTGCTGATCTAGGTGATGCTAGACTGGGATAAGGCTACTAGAGTTGTGATTCCCGATGTGTATTAGGTTTTGTTGAACCTGTACAATCGCAACGGAGACTTGGAAAGCCTAGGTGGTCTTTCTGACTGTGTACCTTGTGAGTTTAGCACTGTGTTGCGAGTGAGGGCTTTTGCCTCTGCCACCCAGCACTGTGCTAACTCGTTTGCTTGACTTTGAGAGGATCGCCAGGAGAGAACCAGATACTAGTGATCTGGATCTCTCAAGAGAGCATCCCGTCAATTAACGTAATTTGGCCGCACAGCCTTAAGGACCTCGCTAGGCTACGAGCCGCTTGCTCAGCCATTGTTTCCTAGCCTACTACATCCCAGCTAGACTTTGCTCGGTCAGCAGATACAGCATAGTATTGAAGCTTTCCTTATGTATGTTAATGTTTATGCACTATTGATTTCATGTGTGGCACGCATAAGCTACTTTAGAGATTAGTGGCCCCCGAGCACAATCCTAGTAGGCTATGGCCAGTGCATTGTCGGAGTACTTCTTTTATATGTTTGCCATTTACTACTGTCTATTCTTATAATTCTTCTTATGTCAATTTAAAGCCTTTAATATTAGTTAATTGCCAGTGTGTTGCTTATTGAATTGCTGTTCAAAATCCGATACTTAGTTCTTACGAGTATCCGAGAAGCATCTAACTTTATCAGAAGATTCCTTGCTCGATGCTCGAGGACTATTGTTTAACGTAACGTAATAGTGCTGATCCGAAGTAGAGGGTGGAGGACTTCTTAAGTTCTTAGTCAAGGGTGGATTACTTCGGCTTCGGCCAACACTATTCTTTGGTGTTGTTGTATTTACTTCTTTGTTTGATTGTTGACCAGACTAGATAACTCCCGTCTTTTTATTAGTCTGTTGTGAAACGCTAGTACCGAGTTCTTGTATACCCCGTTATAGCAGATAGAACTCTGGAGGGTATTGGTGTTTATTGTTCGGCTGGCAGTACTCTGGGGTTGGGATCGTGTGTTTCCGTTGTGGCAGCGAGCCATACTCGAGTCCTGTGTGAGAGCCCTAGTGTACCCGAGTGCCCGGTCGTAACAATGTGTATGTATTTCCTGCTCATCGTTCCCTGTTCTTTAGATAATAAGTGTACTAATAATGAGCTACACGCCCACCTACACTATAACCCATGTATTACACCACCTCCAGAGTGTGTGTGTGTGACGGTATATTTTCATCATTCCATTATCACTGTAAGGTCAATGTAAGCCTGTTCTTTAAGGGGAGATAGGTCGCTTTTTCTGGTCCTCCTCCCTCACGTTTAGCCCCATTAGTATTCAGATTTCAAGACGTTTGTTCTATTAGTTTGGCTATTTTAAGACTTTTCATCCTATTGTTAGTCTATATTAGGACCTTTCGTGCCATTTATGTGTCGTGTACAACCGTTGCACTAATAGGTATACTGTATAGGTACACTGGGGGGGGGGGGGGGAGTGGGTGCATTCTAGGCGTACTGTTATGCTGGGTTCACACATTCACGTATATGCTCCCGTATGCTCCCGTACGAAGGTTTATTGGTAGTTGGCAACCGAATACGTAAAACGTAAGGGCTTAGTACGCAAAACTTAAATTAAATTGTGTCTAGTCGTGGGGGTTGGTACGCATGGCGGGTGTAGCCACGCTGGTCTTGTAGGTGGTTGGTGCGGCCAAGGTCGTCCGGTATCCTTTGGATTTCGAATCGGATACGGGGCTCGTGCTCACGTATGTAAAAAGTTGGGAATGCATACGTTTTACCTGTCTAGCTGCTACGTATTACGGGTGCAGCCACGTAAAACGTAGCAGCTAGACAGGTAAAACGTAAGTTTCTTCCGCCAATCGTACAATGTTCACGTAAAACGTGAAAGTGAAAGTAAGTCCGGCCGCATCTGGCAACACCGCCACACTACGTGTTGGCGGGAAGACGCGGCAACGGTGTACGGGGGGGTATATAAGCAGCAGCGGGGGACACTCCCGTCATACCTCTCACCACACTGGAGCAGCAAACTACAACCCTGCCACCAGCTTGCCACCCTCTTCACCCTGCCCCCCTGCCCTGCTTGCCACCCTTTGCACCCTGCCCTGCCCTGCTTGTCACCCTCTGCACCCTGCCCTGCCCTGTACCATGCAAAAGAAAGGAGTGAAGAAGGTCAGGAAGGCTTCCCCTGCCACCTCGACGTCTGGAGACACATCACCTGGTGACCCCTCTCAGCCCGGCCCCTCCAACTATGACCCCTCTCAGCCTGGCCCCTCCAACTCTGACCCCTCTCAGCCTGGCCCCTCGACGCCTGAAGGTGAAATTGTTCTCAACCTCGGCCCCGATAGTGGAGAGGTTGAAGTGGATGATGAGAGTGACGAGGAAGAAGAGGATGAAGAAGTAGAACCTGCACTTCCCAACAGCCAGACTCCACCAAAGAAACGCCGCAGGAAGAAGACGAATGTGATACTGACGGAGGAGACGGAGAGGATGCTGGCTGATTGGATTGAGCTGGATGCGCCTTTCATTATTGACAAGGGGGACCCCCGGCACAAGAATAAGGAACATATAGATTCTGTATGGGCGGAGAAGGCTGCGACCATGGACCCACCAATGACCGCCTTCGATTTGAAGACCTGGTGGGGATCTCTTCGCTCCAGGTTCGGCCGGCTCAGCAAGTTGAAGAGTGGTGATGGGGCCAAACGACTGACTGAGAGGGAGAGGTGGATCCTCAGCATATTCCACTTCATGAAGCCACACATCGTCCGTCAGAAGAAGCCCCGGTCACTTGGTATGCCTCAGGTACGTTGATATTTCTTATGTTTTCAAACCCTTCCACAGTGACAGTGTTTTTTTAGGTGATTTTCATAAAAAGTTTGCTTATAATGATGCTATTATTGTGTTCAATTTATCGTGTTAAACTTCAAATATTTGTTAATGAAACGCATAATAACTCAAATCAGTTTATTCATGTTATTTTAAAGGTTACAAGGATGAATGGTTATGTTAAATTGTATTTTAAAAGTTATTTACATAAATAAATACATGTTACTAATTCTACATACATGTCACAACAGACTGCTGCCCAGGCTGCAGCACCGGCGCCTGCTGGTGTTCCTGTCCCTCACCGCACCCAAACACCTTCTGTCCCAGTCTACGAGGTGGATGACCCCTCTGCTGGCAGTCAGGAAGAGGAGGACACACCCCCAGCCATCGCCCAGCCTGCACGGAAGGTGAAGAAGGGAAAGCCTCCTGGTGCTGTCCCTTCAACATCAACACACGGGACCCTTTCATGCTTCTTCTCTTCTTCTTCTTCATGGATGTTGTTTGCTATTGCAAGCAGTTCCAACATTTCTATGTAGGAAATGATCCATTGCATGAGCCGGGTGTTGTGCCTGTTCTCCGGTTTGATTAGGGAGTTCACCATCTTGAACTCCTCCAGGATGTATTCCGTGATGTTCTTCATGGTGCCGAGTCAGGAGTGGGAATGGGAACGTTGTGGCCAGCCATGCCCTTTTCTAGTTCCCAGATTCCAACCAAGACATACGTGGTTGACAAAGACTGTCTTTGTATGTGTTTGGACAAACAGGGTGTGCCTACGATTGTCCGGACACGGTCCACGTAATGCCTACAAACTCACAAGACGTACGGCCTCAGCTACGTAGGTATTGTGGGGGCGTGGCCATGGGCGTGGCCTGTGTTCCGCAAATCGGGCAGCCCAGGCGGACTAACGGGGACATGCTTACGCAAGTCGCAAGCACGTACGTAGCTCCATACGACTACATTACGTCTGACGTAACACTGGCCCCGTTACGGTACGTATGTCGGGTAGTGCAATAGTCTTCCTCTATACGGGCGTACACGGCCGGACTACGCCCGTCATTACACAAAATTGGCGATCACGCCTGACGGGAGCATACGGGAGCGATATACGTGAATGTGTGAACCCAGCATTACCCTGCGGACTGTTACTGGATATTCTTAAGGGGGGTCACCTGCTTTTTTTTCTCTTTATCTGGCATATATCCATTCGGACCCATTCAGTCAACTGTTTTAAGACGTTTATTCCCATCCAGGTGTCGATTTATTCCTGGGGAGCGATAGCGAGCCAGCATTGTATGGAGAAATCCGGCTTCGCCGGACACATTTTTCTATCGAAAAATTTAAAAATTAAGCTTGCTGTCAAAACAAATATATATATATATATATATATATATGTGTGTGTGTGCTGACTCGCTACCGCTCGCCAGGAAAATGTTGACACCTGGATGGGGGTAATAGTATTAAAACAGTAGGCTGAATGGGACCGACTAGATACAAGCCAAAGAGAGAGGGAGAGAAAGAGAAAAAAAGCGAGATGGGCCCCACTTACTGGGGATGGTTCACTTTTTGGTCGATTTTTCATGTATTTATTATTTTTCTAGTTTCCTTCCTAGACCTTCCATCAAACTTTAAAAAAAAAAACATCCATTAGGTCCCCCTTGTAGTTTAATTTGTAAATTTTTCGGTAGAAAAATTTCCCGGCCAAAGGCCGGTTCTTCCAAAATTACATGTTCACTATCGTTCGCCAGGAAAAAAAATCGACACCTAAATAGCACGAAAGCTCTTAATATTGACAAATAAATGGGGTGAAAGGTCTTAAAATCAACAAACTAATGGGGCAAGCATCTTAAAATCTGAAAACTAATGAGGCTAAACATGAGGGAGAAGGGGGTCTAGAAAAACCGGCCCATCCCCCCTTAACACTATTAAACCATGTCTGATCTTTTTTAAACCATCCCTATTTCGCCCCATTAGGTTGGTGATTCTAAGACGTGTCGACCCATTAGTTTTGGAATAATATGAAGTTTCTCCCCATTCAGGTGTCAATGTATTTTTTCTGGGCGAGCGATAGCGATCCTGCTAGGAAAAATCATGTTTTGCCCAGTACCTAGAGCTACCGATTTTATTTATATATATTAAGCTTAAATGTTGGTCATAGAGGCGTTTTCTTCTGGGGGTAGAAAGCGAGGGGGTTCTGTGGTGTTCTCTTTATTGGTACTTTTTAGGATGAGTAACGTACAGTATAATGGATTGACTATTACAAATAATATTTCGGTTTTAATAGTACAGAGTTTTATTAGAGAAAGTATTTAGAAACAAATTTATATTTTATTGTGTGTATAGCATTGTATGTAGAAATCCGGCTTCACAGGAGAAATGTTTATATCGAAAAAGTACAAATTTAGCCTGCTGTCAAATTTTGTTAAAAACATATGCTGCCTCGCTATCGTTCTCTAAGAAAATTCGACACCTGGATGGGGATAAACGTCTTAAAACAGTAGACTGAACGGGGCCGAATGGATACAAGTCAGAGAGAGGGAGAGAGAGAAAAAAACGAGGTGGGCCCCCTTAACAGTAGGTGGACCTTTGTGATTCAATTATGTGGTAATTTGGATTGGATTGTTATTCTCTCTTTCTCTCTCGTGTGTGTGTGTGTGTGTGTGTGTGTGTGTGCGTGTGTGCGCGCGCGCGTGCACTGTATATACCGCATGGTTGCATGGGTAAACACGAAGTTAATCTCCACAGCGTAACAAAAACATAAATACGCCGCCCTAGACCCGTAAAGAAATAATGGAGTGTCTGTATTCGTGTGACCTTGAGCGTTTTGGGATTGGTTTGGAGTGCCGTGGAAGTCAGTAATGAAGACTTGGCCGGGATATCTGTTCGCTCCACGCAATTACGGCTTAACGCACTCAAGGTCCATAGATATGGACCTTGAACGCATTCTGCATATGATTAGGGACGTAAAAATTCCTTTGGTGATTTGTTTTATTTTATTTTGTTTTCGGCCGGCTCAGGTCTTAGAGAGCTTTCAACCCTTTGACTTTTGGAGGTCCTTCCTTTATGTTATAGTAGCTAGAAAACTACGCCGAATTGTTAAAGACAGTTTTATATATATATATATATATATATATATATATATATATAGGGGAGGTGTGGTGGAGTGGTCTTGCCACTGGCCTGGTAATCCAAAGGTCCCGGGTTCAAATCCCGATGTATCAATGGGAAGATATTATTGGGATGGAATTTGTGCTGTACCTAGTATCAGTGCATTACCACAAGCCCACCGAAACGTCAATAAAATACCCTCATTGTTCCCTGATTAAATAGCACTGTATGAATATTCCCATATTCAAAATATGCTATAGGGGTGCAATGCCTGGTGAGTTATCTGTTCAACAGGTGGCGTTGTGTGTGTGTAAGTGTGAGAGTCCGAGTGTAGGGGGTGAGACAGTGAAGCACGGGAACGAGGTGGCTTCAGAGATGGGGTCGTTTCGGGCCATGAGTGAGCACCGTGCCTCATGTGAAGGCAAGATGGCAGGTGCTCGTTGTACTCTACGTGCTTCACATGTCTCACTCCCTAGACTGGAACAAGACCTCACGGGCTTCACTGTTCATTGTAAAGCGGTGAATGTTAAGGCTCTCAGCCTATGCCCGAGAGGAAGTAAGTTGGAATATAGAAGGAAAAAAAAAATATATATATATATATACAGTATATATGTATATATATATATATATATATATATATATATATATATATATATATACCTCTTAACCACAGGAAGCTTGACTATTCAAAATACAAACGAGATTACCGAAAGTTGTTGTTTATTTAATTAATTTGTCCGATGTTTGTTTTTTGTTTTTCAACTATATGACTATCGGAATAAAACTTTTCAACTGCAAGGAACACATAACAAGGGGAAAGTTATTATGTGGATATTTGGTTGATAACTAGATGAAGACATGCTGCAGTATCAGTTCACTTTTTCAATTTGTACAATCTCCGACCCGTGGTAATAATGTGCTTGACCTTGTACTCGCAACAAAAGAAGAATTAATAGAGAATTTGAATGTTGGTGATGAATTCAGTAAACAGCGACCATCGTACGATAACTTTCACTTTAAAGTTTACTAGTAACAAATCAAATAGCAGCATTGAGAAAGTCCCTAATTTCAAGAAAGCAAATTTTCATAAACTTAAATCAAAGCTTAAAGAAACTGACTGGAGCTTTCTGACTAACAATAACGACATAAATACATCTTGGGAGTGTTTCACAACCACTTACCTTAAGGCAGTGCAAGACTGCATACCATCGAAAATACGGCGTCCAGGCCATAATGATAAGCCCAAATGGTGGAATAAAGATATTTCAGACTATCTGCTTGCTAAAAAATTTGCTAATGATAGATTAAAATCCTCACAAAATGACGAAGAACGGGTGAAATTTGTAGAGCTACGACGCAAAGCCAAAAAGTTAATTAAGCAAAGTAAAAAGACCCTGGAGTTAAATGTTGCGAATCAAAGTAAAACAAACCCGAAAGAATTCTATAGTTATATCAGAAAGAAAAAAGTAGTTACTTCAACTGTTGGACCGTTAGTCGATGAAAATGGAGAATACACCAAAGACGAAGTACAAATGAGTAATGCCCTCAATACCTTCTTTGCATCAGTTTTTACAACCGAAGACCTCGGTGATATCCCTACACCATCGCCGATTCAGATTGATAATTCAGATGTTCTAAGCAATATCACCGTTACAGAGAGAGAAGTATTGAATTGTTTAGATAAACTCAAGGTAAATAAAACGCCTGGACCTGATAAAATCTCACCTAGAGTTCTAAAGGAAGCTAAGGATGAGCTCTCCAAACCACTGACATTGCTATTCAATGAATCCTTGCAGTCTGGGACTATGCCTGATCAGTGGAAGCTAGCCAACGTAACACCGATATTCAAAAAAGGCAGCAAATCCCTACCCAGTAACTATCGTCCAATTAGCTTAACCTCAATTGTATGTAAAATGCTAGAAACGGTCATAAGAGACAGACTCGTAAATCACTTAGAGGCAAATAACTTACTTAAAGATACTCAACACGGCTTTCGTAAAAAACGTTCCTGTTTAACAAACCTCTTAGACTTCTTCCACGATATCCTCAACCTCTACGATGAGAGTAAAGCTGTAGATATTATATACCTTGATTTTCAAAAGGCCTTTGACAAAGTTCCCCACAAACGTTTACTGCTAAAACTAAAAGCGCATGGAATATGGAATACAAGACATGGTTGAAATGGATAGAAAATTGGCTCAGCGACAGAAAGCAAAGAGTAGTCATAAACGGTAAGGCATCTAAATGGACCAATGTAAGTAGCGGGGTACCCCGGGGATCGGTACTAGGACCAATTCTCTTTCTAATTTACATCAACGACATAGATGAGGGTCTCACCTGTACAATCTCAAAATTTGCTGACGATACAAAAATTGCAAATAGCGTACTCTCAAAAGAACAAGTTGACGATATGCAACACAATCTAGATAAATTGTCATGTTGGGCCCAAATTTGGCAAATGAGTTTCAATGCGGATAAATGTAAAGTACTACATATCGGATACCTACATGAGAAAGCAAACTATTCGATGAATGGCACTCAGCTTAAGAATGTAAACAAAGAAACCGATCTGGGAGTAACAATATCGAGTAACCTAAAACCGAGTCAACAATGTTCAGAAGTTGTTAAGAAGGCAAACAAAATAATTGGCTTTATAGGCAGGTCATTTGAGCATAAATCCAAAGAAGTTATCCTAACCCTTTACAATTCCTTAGTCCGCCCTCTTCTGGAATACTGCGTTCAATCCTGGTGCCCTTATTACCAAAAAGATATAAACAAGCTAGAACGAGTTCAACGTAGAGTTACCAAAATGATACCTAGCCTAAAGAACAAACCATACGAAGAGCGTCTTAGAGAATTAAATCTATTTCCTTTAACCCAGCGCAGATTAAGAGGTGACTTAATTCAAGTGTTCAAAATCATAAAAGGCATCGACAATATGAACTGTAGTAAGTACTTCACTATCGACCAATCTAATTACACGCGGGGAAACGGTTGCAAAATTATTGGTAAATCTTTTAACTCACACGAATCTAAGAATTTCTTCTTCAATCGAGTTGTCAACTTGTGGAATGGGCTTCCCCGAGACGTTATAGACTGCAGCACCGTTGATTCATTTAAACTCCGCTTAGACAAATATCTCGCATCAAACCCGCGACTGACTGCGTTTGTAAATGAATAACTTTATTTTATCCCCCCCTCAGTTACTAACCCATCTGTCCCCTACTAACTTCCTAATCCTGCCACGGACATTAGTTCTAGGGCAGTAGTTCCCTTTCCAATGTGCCCTTACCCACTCTAAACCACTGTTTGGACACTTGATCCTCAGTGTTTTGGAGGACAAGCAGCCTGGAAGGGTCACTAGACCTGTTGTTGCTTGATTTCCTTTGTACTCCTTTGTACTCTCTCTCTCTCTCTCTCTCTCTCTCTCAAACACACACACACTTACGATACCCGTATGTATCTACTATAGCTATTATTTACCTGTCTATCTACCTGTGGTAGTTGAGGGAGGGAGGTAGGACAGATAAGCACAGGACCCAAAAAGGATTCTAACCTTGGTGAGAGAGAGAGAGAGAGAGAGAGAGAGAGAGAGAGAGGTGAGTGAGTGAGTGAGTGAGTGAGTGAATGATACTCAACTGAGGAAATATATTATACCTAAACGGAACATTTTCACCACCGATAAGTATTCGTTACAACCCAAAATATAGGTAACATAAATTAAGGAATACAGACCACAAAAGGCACATTAGCATAAAAGGAACTTAAAGGTAAAATACGAGAAATTAAACCAACATTCCTGAGAGGCAGAGCAACATTAGAGTATGCGAGAGATGATGGATGTTATATAGTATGAGTTATTTCCGTGTGTACAGGCATGGTCAAAAGTCGTGTGCTACCTCATTAAATTTAACTCTGGTTATTTCTCTTGATATAAATGTAAAATATATCCTGAGCAGACAAAAACATAGCCTGTATCTTGAAGGTTTGTTCAGTGTGGTGCAGGAGTATTTACGTAATAAATCAACAGGAAAATCAATTGAAAGATCCGATGGTGGACCAGTGCTCTTGTTTGTGGGCATAGTCGATTTTTTTTTAGTTTAATACTTATACAACTTCAAATATATACACTATGTAATCCCTCGGTTTGAAACGAATTTACTAATCAAGACTAATAAATAAAGATTGGCATATAGTTTATGTGCTCAAACTTCTATAAAGTATGGAGCACAATTTATAAGCTTTGTTTGGGGGTTATATTTATTTCTTGTTAGAAGTTGTAAAATTGCTGCATGACTTTTGACCACAATTGTTCATTCGCGGCCATGAGTGTTTGAACATTGTCTAATGATAAACAAAACAAACAAGACAGATGACAATTATTAAAGTCGACTGTATTAAAGAAATTCTAGTTAATGAACATTTCGCAGAAAATATATTAACCCTTTAACAACAAGCGGCGTTTAACAGCCTATGTAAATTGTTAGTTATATCCACAAGCTAAACAAAAAATATATATTTTGTTTTGTACTGGATAGTATCTTTTAACCTTCACTAGGAGAGAACATTGCTAAGCTGAATAAAATCGTGTATTTATGAGCAGGTGATAAACGACGAATTGGTTTGTAACTAGATCTTGAATTAGCTATAATTATGTGATCCAAGCTAGCGTGTTTTCCCTGAATTGGCTTAAACAACATCAATAAAAACGTTACAGCATGTACAGTTCACTCGGATACCATAGTATCTAGCCCACTCATAAGAATTCGTGGAACCCCTTTGTATTTCTTTATGCAAATATATCTATCTGGATTTAGTTTTGGAGATAAATTTGTTTTCAATAAATGGTATATACAGTTGTATAGTTGATGTATTGACAACTATATTCATAAATTCGTGTCCAGAGATATACTTTCATAATTAGAAATAAATGAAGTTCACAAACATATATGGGTGGGCTAGATATGGCGTCCGAGTGTACGGTACAGTATTTTTAAAGGCGACATAATATATTTGTAGCCAACAGATCCAATAAACTGTACAAGGAAAATACCACCTGCTTCTAGTAAACCCGGGTGATTTGCATAAAGTATGTAGATGCAGCAGTTGAAGGCCCATTAAGGGTGGCAATTGAGAATGATTGACAAAAAAACTGACACACATTCTTCCCCGTGAACACTAGCATGACTCAGGCACTCTCTAGGCTTCACCCCAACAACAATTGTTTCATCCATGGGACGTGTTGAAAATAGTGAGAACATTAACAAATTGTCTTTTAACATGTTATAACCATTTTATATATCCTTATTTATAGATCTCCATCTACCTTAAGTGGCTCATAAGATTTTTAACAATTATATTGTGATATTACCTGACAAATGTATTCAAGTTAGGAAAGACCTCTCGGAAGGTAAGTGTGTGTGTGTGTGTGTGTGTGTGTGTGTGTGTGTGTGTGTGTGTGTGTGTGTGTGTGTGTGTACTTACTCTAGTTCTTACTCTAGTTGTATTGCGGGAGTGAGCATGCTCGTTATTTCCCGCCTCCTATATGTGTAGGTGTTATATGTATCGTTGGAATGGCTGTGGATGTGTGTGTAGTCTGTATTTTTAGCCAATTGGCGACATCGGAAACGAAGGCTTAGGGTGGATCTGTATGGTACCATTCTCACTATAGACGGTACCGTCTCGCCCGAAGGCTTAGGTAGCCATCAGCTTAGGTGAACCATTATGATACCCATCTCGCCTTGTACCATTTTTGCCAACCCCAGATGGGACGTCACAACGTCGTCCACTTATTCCAGGTACCTATTTACAGCTAGGTGAACTGAGGCTAACACATGAAAGGAGACAAGCCCAATTTATCTCCGCCCGGCCGGGGATTGAACCCCCGGCCCCTCGTGTGTGAGACGAGAGCTCTACCACTAGGCTACGGGCTGTGTGTGTGTGTGTGTGTGTGTGTGTGTGTGTGTGTGTGTGTGTGTACTGTAATTACTATAAAACAAAAATACCATAATCACCATCATCTTTACTACTGTGATGTGCATATGATGTGTGTTTGTGTATGTTTTTTCTAAATGTATTATTTCTTTAATTATCTTGATATTTTTTATTCAGTTATATTTTCCTTTTTCCTACCTTCTATCACGCTACTGTGATGTGTGTTTTATGATGTGTGTGTGGGGGCACACTCTCTATGATGTGTGTGTGTGTTTTTTTTTCATTAATTACCTCAATACGTTTTATGCAGTTTTCTTTTATTTTATTTCACTGTGCCTCCTATCACGCAGGAGTTAATGTTAAATCGTGGTATTATTAGTGCGGGTATCCAAACCCAGTCACGTTTCATTGACTCTCTCTCTCTCTCTCTCTCTCTCTCTCTCTCTCTCTCTCTCTCTCTCTCTCTCTCTCTCTCTCTCTCTCTCTCTCTCTATATATATATATATATTGTTACGTATCTTGATCCTCAAGTGGTTAACTTGATGAAATCTAGATAGCACAGAGATATATATATATATTTTTTTTTATTATCTATCTATCTCTTAATTGTAGCTATCTCTTAATTGTAGTAGTAGTAGTACTGGTGTCGTTAGTGTAAATGATAATACTAGTAGCAGTATAAATGACTTTATTATCATTTATGATTCATTAATTGTATATATAGTATGTGTTTGGGATAAAAGTGTATTTAGTAGCCTGTGACTTTAGCAAGGTACTGTAGGTTCTTAGGAAAGTCAACAAGGGACGCTAGGCACCGCACATTATTTGCACATGTACCACCAGCAGTACAGTAGCTGGATGAGAACCATTTTTCTCAAAGTATTTCTTGAGTTTTATGGATACTGAAGCTGGCCATTCAGTAGTATTAGGTTGCCAACTGTCATACATACAGTAGTATTAGGTTGCCAACTGTCATACATACAGTAGTATTAGGTTGCCAACTGTCATACATACAGTAGTATTAGGTTGCCAACTGTCATACATACAGTAGTATTAGGTTGCCAACTGTCATAACCTACAGTATTAGGTTGCCAACTGTCATACATACAGTATTAGGTTGCCAACTGTCATACATACAGTAGTATTAGGTTGCCAACTGTCATACATTCAGTAGTATTAGGTTGCCAACTGTCATACATACAGTAGTATTAGGTTGCCAACTGTCATACATTCAGTAGTATTAGGTTGCCAACTGTCATACATACAGTATTAGGTTGCCAACTGTCGTACATACAGTAGTATTAGCTTGCCAACTGTCATACATTCAGTAGTATTAGGTTGCCAACTGTCATACATACAGTATTAGGTTGCCAACTGTCATACATACAGTAGTATTAGGTTGCCAACTGTCATACATTCAGTAGTATTAGGTTGCCAACTGTCATACATACAGTATTAGGTTGCCAACTGTCATACATACAGTAGAACTACTGGTAAATAACAAGCATTGGTCATTCAAAAAATAATACTTTTGCTTTCAATATAACATGAACATGCATTGCATTTTAAACGGGACAGCAGATATGCCAAGTTCCTTGAACCTGGAAAATTTGACAGATGAATAAAAACATGGATGAATATAGAGACATTAGTGGATAGATAATGGATGAATATTTTTTTTTTTTTTTGTATTTTTTTTTTTGACAAGTTATTCCATTAAC
>JBAKBP010036660.1:0-18172 GCA_037953745.1 Lithodes maja | reverse complement strand
AAACAAGGAAAGATACCTGTTCTTCATTCTCCCACTACGCACATATTTTAGGACAATCACATTGGTGCCATGCTAATAATAAATTAGTACACTACCTCCATCATCTTTGATCATAAGTGGTACATTCTCTCTCTCTCTTATCCTATATGTCTCCACAACCTAATAGATCTATTATGCCTTTACTCCTTGACCTCCAGCTTCCTTCAAGTAATGGCCGTGCACCGTGAAGAACTTACAACTGCTGATCTCACCACTACCACATATGTTATCACATCTCTCTCTCACCCATCTTGTATTTCTCTACAATCTAGGGAAGCCATCATATCTGCTTTCCTTAACCTCCAGCCAATTTCTAAGTGACTGGCATACATCTCAAAGAACCTGCATGTCCGCCAATCCCATTGCTGCGACCACAAGTATTATCATCTCTCACTCAGCTTGTATTTGTCCACAGTCTAGGGGAACCATCGTATCTTCACTCCTTGACCTCCAGCTACTTTCAAGCGACAGCCATGCACCTCAGAGAACCTGTGACTGCCAATCCCACCGCTTCCACCACTCGGCTCTCCATTGCTTTCCTGTGGCTCTACACAATGATCCTGTGTGCTGCCTACAGTTGCAACCTCACCGCCTTTCTCACCATTGCTCGGCAGCCTCGCACCATTGACACATTTAAAGATCTCTACGAGTCCAGTCTTAGCGTGGTTGGACTTGGACCATACTTCGGAAATTTGATGGCTCACTCTGAGAACATTTACATCAAAGTAAGTGAAAACTGTGTCATAAGTGTTTCAGCTAAATTAAGTTATCATTGGGCTTTCACATTAATATCCAGGATTTCATGCACATTTATTAATGCTATGTTAATGGGAATAGTGCCATGGGATGCTACACAATGATAGGGGCTCACTCTATTAAAGTGTGCATTATTTTGAGAAAATTGTGGGTTAAAAAACGTCACAGAATCATTGCCAATAGTATTGTTAGTGTCGAGTGGGTTATGTATAGTACAGTACAACAGCGAATGACTAATAGCAACTCTTCATTACTGTTCAATCTATGTATTACTTCTTCAGATATTTTTGCAGACAGACACACTAATACATAGTCATACTGTGATTAACATAACCTGCACTGTGTTTGCCTTTCAATGATGAACAATATAATTATAATAAGACTCAGCATGTGTATGACATTTTTCAACTAACTTTCACATCCAATCACAATATGATAATTGTAGTGTTATTTCTCCATATATAGTGGATAAATGACAGCCAATCGTAAACAAAAAAGGTTGCATTCAAAATTTGTTCGCATACAAATTAGCACTCCTTAACCCGAGAACGGCGAGGAGCCTCTTAAGAGGGTTTATTGGGTGAAGGCGACGAGGCTCTTAAGATCTAAGGCCTAAAAAAAAAAAAAAAAAAAAAAAAAAAAAAAAAAAAAGGAATATGTGATTAAGTGAGATAATTCCCCTTCATACCTACCATCACTCCTCAGCATGTGTCAAACCCCCCCCTCCCCCTTCAATTATCACCTATTTTTCCTCTTATTCCCTTGTTTACTGGTTTATTTACCGTGCCAATATCTCCCACCCGGTTTCAAGGTCATCAGGGACGCATAGAGTGTGGGAAGAGAAAGACAGCAAGAGAGAGAGATCAATCTACCTTCAGGCCTCGAAGAGAGAGGGTGTATGTCTCGTGCACCTCTCACCTCATGACTGGAGGGTCTGCAATAATTTGTCTTTTTCACCCCTAAAATACTATTCCCACTTGTTTTATTGCTGTTACATGTTAATATATTCATAATAAACATAAAATAGGCGCATATGAATAAGTAATAACGATATTTATTGGATAATGACGATTTTAGGCGGGAATGAAGCAAAATATGCTCGCTTGGCGCGCACTTTTAAAAACCAATGGCACGCCTGTTATGCGTTGTTGTAATCCAACTCGCTTAATTATTCATTCTATAAAGTTCCTTATTTCAGTTACTTAGACTCAAATCCTGCCCGACAGGAACACAACTAGCAATAATAATGATATTTCTAAGTTACTCAATCATGCTCCAAACACAATAAACACACGGAATAATTACACTAGTTTATTATTATGAACATAGAGGTACAGGTCAATGGGACATCCGGCTCTCAACTATAGAGTATGAGTCCAATGTAGAATCAATGTGACTTGGAAAGAGTTAAATAGATTTTACTCCTTCATGAATAATTATGTCACTTACAAAGCATCAAACATGAATTATACAGTTATATAAGATAAACACATAATATATGATGACAATACATATACTGGTCAAGTGTATAACGAGAGGAATAATAATTAATTATATATGTGGGTAGCTGAGATCATCTACTCAGGTTCACACAGGTACGCGCGGCTCGAAATACAAATAGGTCGCCAGGCGAGGTCGGTGGTCAAAGCTGCCGCGTGAGAGGTTAAGGTCAAAAGTACTGCGGTCAGGCGGAATAAATATTTGATTTAGTGCACCGTTTAATCAGTAACAACAGATATGACCTTAGCTTTACTCTTGATGGTATGGAAATTAAATTTACAATTTAACTATAAAAGAATAATTGTGAATAATCTTTCACACGATACACAAAAAATATATTCAATCGTAAATGAGCTAAAATCACACTCGATGAGGAACTCAGATTCAACCAATATGTATTGAATAAATATAGCAGAATATAGCTATAGAAACAGTAAGTTTGAATGAATTAACAAACTACTATAAATAAATCAGACACAGAACGAAGTAGTGACAGATAATTAGCCGAAGCGAGGGCTTATGCAGGAGTTTGAATGAATTAACAAACTACTGTAAATAAAATAAACTCGCAAAACGAATTAGCGACTTGAATAGCCAGAATGAAGGCTGATGCAGTAAGTTTGAATGAATTAACAAACTACTGGAATAAAATAAGTGCGTAGAACGAAGTAGCGATTTAGAATAACCCGGATACAGGTTGATAAAGTATAAAATACTATTAAGACACAGAACTACGTAGTGTTTGATAAATAGCCGAAATAAGGGCTGATGAATACAGGAATGCGTAATCGGAATTCCTAGTTTGGTTGCGAAATAATATCATTAACCGGGTAACGTAATTGAGTGGATTATTCACAAGAGCTAAATAAGTTTAGAAATCTTGAACATAGATTAATTCAATCTCAACGGAATGAGTTTCACTTTTATTGTAGGCGACTTGTTACTCTAAGTGATCTCGTATGAAAATTGGACGTAGCACCGTCCTGAGTTTGAGTTTAGGTTTAAGGAAGGAACATTTCCCTCGTTACACACTTCACTTCGAACTTGGACACTCAACAATAATAACACAACTGAATAAAATCTGTGAGAGTTCCCCGAGTATTACGTATAGTATCGAGTATGTAACGTAAGTGAAAAATAGGTATAATGTTAACCTGGACATAAATTAGTTAAATCACAAATAATATATAAATAATTCACCTGCACAAATAGAAGTTAGATTCTCGTACTACGTGAACAAATGGGGCAAGGAGAGTCCGGAAAAGGCCTCTAAACAAAAGTTAAGTTGAACACTCGCATATTTATATTACATTCACAATAATTCCCAAAACATAGTAACACAGAGACACTTAGGGTATGGGTAGTGAGGAGAAGTAATATCCATGAGAGGGGATCTGGACGACGTAGGACTCATAGTTCCTCTTTCGGCTGGACACCAAAGGGAACTGCCTCTCACACACAACTAGAGATGGTCACTTCTAGTTCCTCTAACACACTGCTGGGTCGCCACACTCGTTTAACTTTTTATAGGGAGAATGGCTAGCCCTATTCGGAAGTAGCTCCGATACGGTAATATACCCACTAAAAGCTAATGCTAGTGGAAGGTATTTCCTCATGTTTGCCTGTCGATCATATATTTCTGTCAGGCTATATTTGGATGATAATTTGAATCTAATTTAATTAATTTCGGAATCGTAAGGACATGGGGAATTCGATCTTTTAATTATTGTGAAGCTAATACTTGCCTTAAAATTTTAACAATCATAGGAATACATGGATATAGTTATGCTTTATTTTTTAAGATTACACTCATATTTTAGAAAGCTTGCATGGTTGCAGGATGAATGTTTTACCCCTGATTTTCCACATTTCATGCAAGGCTTTCGTTATTGAGTATTTATCAGCTATTGTGGATATAGTTGATTCTCTGCACTGTAGAGGTGATTCTTTTGGTCCCATCTGTGGAAATATGACATTGGATGTTCATGAGGTATTAACATAAATTCTTCCTCATTATAATTCAAGTCAGGTTCCTGGGGTGTGTATGCCTTCATGTATCCTGGGTCCTATGTTTGGTCCGGGAAGGACCCCTGTGATTGGTCCGGAAACAGGTTATACTCGGTAAGTGGCCCTGCATTTCCTGTAGGTCCCGGTAGGTGGCGTTGACATCGGTGCGTTGTTTGCTGGTCCCATGGAGAACGTGGATTATGTATGCCGGACTGCGCTATTTCTTTCTCGGTCCGGATATGTGCCCTTCGCTTCGTTCTTTTCTTTTCTTTGATGGTTGCTATCCTGGCTCTGGTTGGTTAAGTCTCTTCTTGGTGTATGAGTGTATCTGAGGGGGTTGCTAAATTGGTTGCTTGCAACCCCGTCATCTCAGCGCCGTTCTTGTGTTAATCTATATACCAGGTCTCACATGGTTCTCGGTTTGGACAACTCCACTACAAAAATGAAAAGGCTGCATAATAGTTCTTATGGGTAGTGCAGTACTCCTGTAACAAGTGTCTCCCCTAAAGTCAAAAGAGTGAAAGAAAGCCAATTTCACGGTACGTCAGAGTCAAAATGTCTGGACACACTGAGCTTGAAGCAGTTGAACTCATAGGATGAGGGAAAGACAGATTGAGGGAGAGAGTTCCAAAATGTACTTGTTGAGTAGAATAAAGACTGGGAATGTTGGTTCACTCTTCGGTTAGAGAGTAGGACAGCATAGGGGTGGAAGTGTATTGAGAGTCGGGTGCCCCAACTCTCCGTAAGGGAGGATGTATACACTGAGAAAGCTCTGAAGAACATTGATTGTTGTAATGGCGGTAGAAGAGTGAGAAAAATGCAACATTGCGGCATTGTAGGGAATTTGTAAGAGGAAGTGAGTTGATGAGACAAAATGCATTCGACTCTAGCCTTTCGAGAAGTGTGGTATGGGTGGAGCCTCCCCACACATACAAACAATGCATTGATGCATAATGCCCCTGTACAGAGCAAGAAGCTGTGCGGGGTTCACGAATCCACAGAGACAGTTGAGCACACCTAACTTCAGTGAAGCTGTTTTAGCAAGAGTGGTAATATGATCATTCCATGAAAGGTCAGGAGAAAAAGAAATGCCAGGAATACTGAAAGAAAATGAAGGGTTGATATGTATGTATTGTTGAAGTGTAAGAAACGTTTGTGTGGAAGATTGTGACTGATAGATTGGTGGAAAATTGGGTTTAGGAAGCATTAAAAGTAACAAGATTATCTCTGCCCCAATCAGAAATAGTTGATAGATCAGAAGATAGGCGTGCTATGGCTTCGATCATTATGTGAGTTTTGAATTAGTTGCACACTTTGTGGAAAACAAGTTGAATAGTGTAACGTAAAGTCATCAGCATAGAGTGGATAGGACTAGAGGTAGAGTTAAGAAGATCATTAATGAATATTAGAAAGAGAACTGGATCCAGAATAGAACCCTGAGGAACACCGGAGTTGATAGGTTAACCTAAGACGTGCGCATGGGGGTTATGAGACACCACACTCCTGTGCGCACGTATTTGAGCTGTTCCCATCACTAACATCGTTATTTTACCATAAATAGCATTAATACTTATCCATATGCGCCTATTATAGGTTGATTATAAAGGTATTAACCTGTTTCAACAATAAAACAAGTGGAAACAGCGTTTGGATGGTCAAAATCGGCGATACAGGCCGGGAGTTACATAATGTATGGCTGAGGCAACCTCCCTCCCCTCCACTTTTCCCCATGTCTGGAGAGAGACTGTCAGTCGATACTCTCTCTCTCTCTCTCTCTCTTGCACTCGCTTGGTAACAGTGATGACAATGCCCTGCTTGCAACTCGCTAATGTTAGCACGAAAATAGACCACAGAATAAGGGAATAACAGGGAAAATAGGTGATAACTGAAGGAGGTGAGGAAAGTGGGGAAGGAGGGGAGGTGGAGAAGTGATATTTGGCATGGCCCAGGGGCAAACAAAAAATAAAAAACAAAAGCAAAACAACATTTTGGGTGTTTTAAATGGATTTTTTGTTTTTCCCAGACTCTTAAGAGTCTTCCCGCAGTCGCCCGGGGAAACTCTTAAGAGTCTTCCCGCAGCTCCTGGGTTAAGGAAGTGAGCGATGAGTGTCCACAACTACAGCTATGGAACGGCCAGAAAGGAAATTAGAGACAAAAGCACAAATGGAGGCATAGAAAGCAAAGGAGGGTAGTTTAGAAATTAGAGATTTGTGCCAGACTCTGTCGAAAGCTCCGATATGTCTAGCACCATAGAGAAGGTTTCACGTAAGTCTAAAAAGGAGAATGACGAGTAAGATAAGAAAGGAGATCACCAGTAGAGCGGAACCATACTGACAATCTGAAAGTAGATCATGGAAAGATAAATGGTTAAGAATGTTTAAATGAGGATTTGTTTCATAATCTTAAGAGATGCAAGAAATGAGAGCAATTGGATGATAGTTGGAGGGTTGAGAGCGGTCACTCTTCTTTGAGACAGATTGAATGAGAGCTAACTTCCAGCAAGAAGGGAAGACGTTAGAGGAAGGTCAGAGATGAAAATTTTTGTCTAGATAGGGAGTCAACACAGAAAAACAGTTTTTGAGTACAACTGTTACAGGAGGAACACCATCCGGTCTATACGCCCAGAGAGGGCATAAAGAACATCTTTAGAACAGATTGGGATATTAGGCATAAGTAAGAGAGAGGGGAAGGAGAGGGAGAAATCGCACAGGATTCAGGAATCATATCTAAAGTAGAGGTTTTAGCGAATGTTTGAGTGAAGAGTTCAGCTTTGTCATAGGAAGAAATTATAGTGGTGCCGTCAGAGTGGGAAAGACGAGGAAGTAAAATTGTTGGAGAGGATTTTTGCTATGTCAGAAAGTCTGAGAAGAGCTAGACTTGGAAAGTTTAGAACATTTATTATTGATGAAAGAGTTTTTGGCAAGTCAAAGAACAGATTTGGCTTGATTCCGGGCAGAAACATAAAAAGTCTGAGATTCTTGAGTTTGAAGACGACAGTACCAAGATTTTTTGCATTACACTGAGAGAAAGAAAATGGAATGTACACCATGCCAGAGATTATCATCTCAGTAATGTATGCAGCACACTCCTCGGGTCCTCGGCCATGAAATCAAAAATCATTCCATGGGAAATCAAAGCAGTACTGCTGAAGAGCCTCCCAGTCAGTAGCGCCAAAGTGCCACAAGCACCGCCACAGGGAGGAGAGATAAGACAGGTAACAGAGATAAGGTTGTGATCGAAGAATTTCAACGGAGAGAAAAGATTTACGATATAAGCAGAAGGATTAGAGGTTAGAAATAAGTCAAGGTTGTTTGGCCAATGTCCAAAGTAGTCAGGAGTAGTGAGTAATCAGCTCAAAAGGTGGCGTTTGATGGAGAGAGGTGTCCGAGATTGCTAGATTAGACAGTGGCGATGCAGCTTTGAGAAATCAGAGTTGCAACTGACCATGAGGGGATAACCAGGCGTCGTAGGTCTATGAAGGTAAGACCACGAACAAGCCGGTTGCAAGAATTACATTTGATGTCTCGCTCGCTATCTTGAATAAGACCTCCTGACTTCACCACGTTGAGCGGTTGAATCTACAGGCTGCAAGCCCAGAGAGAGAGTTGGAAGGTAAAATTAAAAATGAAAAGGGGATGATTACCTGTATTACTGCCTGCTACGAAAATGTATAGTCTTAAATCTACAATTTTTTCATTAATACAATATGTACAGTACTAGGCTATATATAATTACCTGTATTGATGCTTGTTACTAAAATCTTAATTAGGCGTAGCTAAAATAAAACATCACTTTACCCAACATTACTTCTTTCTTAAACTAGGCTATGGTATGCCTTCATTATTGTTATGCCCTGATTTTCTACAGGTTTAACTGAGTGTAGGTGGATTCGACAGGACTGGGTTATGGGGCTTCATGCACAGGACACAAATGAAAACAATAGAGGGCATAAATAATAGCTGAGTAAATGGTTTATAATGCAGCTTTATTCTCCGAAAAATCACTGGTAGAATATTGGTTATGTGTGAATTCGAAACAATGGCAAATTGGATAAGTCCGGTGTGTACTTCTGGACTTTTATAATCTCTTAGCACTGTTCGCGGATTTGGATAGAGTTCGTTCGCTTCCCACTTCCAACGTTCAGGAATAATTCTTCTGATCACCTGTCCTCAACGATACGTAGGCTATGCAAATCCTTAGTTATCTTGAGCTGGTGTGTCGGGGGTTAACAGCGACTCCGTGGCCGTCCAAGTTGTCCGGTAGTGTAGAGAAGGTTTACAGTTGGGCAAATTTGTCTAGCCGTTGATGACACGTCGTTATGGGACTCCTACTGAAAGCCTTAAATGCCTCTTAAATGACTGTCTCCCGACAGTCGGGAGAACGACTTTTCTTACTAATTCTGGCCTTATGAGGAGGTTCAGACGTGCAAACGGCTTCTCGCCTTTCGGTCAAACAGACAATTGTTTGCCCAGAAATCTTCTCGTCGAGTCTTCTCCTAAACTCGCGTAATCCCTTCTAACATAACCAGATCTTTCTACTTGGGACCGGTTATGAGTTATGATTGCTCTTAAACCCAAAGTAGTGGCGAACCGGCTGACAATACGTTTATGAGACAATCAAAAAAGAATTTATGAATCGGTTGTTGAAAGATATAATCTTGCCCCTGGTTTCCAGTTGCAACAATATATTTTTCAAGGATTGATTCACTCCCTCACGGATGCACTTAGATCGCGAACACCGAAAACCACTGTATATCCTGAGGGCGGAGCTGGGTAATATATCCACAAATGCAGCACTTCCGTTACGTGAGGTATATTTTCCGGAACTGGTTTGTTTTTGGCGCGGGACTATATATATGGAGGGGGGGCAGAGGGGGGTTCCTTTGTCTAATTTTTGGATGTCGGAGGGAATACAAGTTAATTTAATCCCTTGGTTGAAGAGGGTAGCATTAAAGGTCTATTATAAAGTTAGCATGTAGGCCGCAATATGATTTACCTTTTTTCTGACATTTACTCTAAGACAAATTATTAATATGAGTTGAGAGGAGGATGTTGGGGAAATAAAAAAACTAGTTTGTCCAGCACCTTTGGACTCAAGCGGTAAGGCAGCCTACGTTAATATTATCTCTAGGATCCTCCTCTGAGCTAGCTGAAATGCTATTAGGAGTCTAAGACGGGTTAAGGGGGACTTGGGGGTTAGATAGGAACGGGATAGGAATAGGATTTAGGCTGGACTCGAAAACTTGGAGGTTGGTATGGGTTGTAAATACCCGGAGTTTCTAGCAAGAATTTGGCGGGCATGTGGATGTCGGTAGTCCTATGCTGGGCCTCTTCGAGGGGAGGAAAGGGGGGGGTTAGCCTCGCGCGCATTAATTCACTGCCCCAGGTTGTAGGGGTGGTTAGTTATGTTAGGGGATAGTTAACCTAACAAGTGCGCATGGGGGTAATTGGAAACGTCCCCCTGTGCTGACGTATTTGAGGTGTTTCCGTCACTAAAATATTCATTGTACCATTAATAGCATTAATAATTATCCATATGCGCCTATTATGGGTTGATTATAAAGGTATTAACCTGAAACAACAATAAAACGAGTGAAAACAGCGTTTGGATGGTCAAAATCGGAGATATAGCCCGCGAGTTGTATAATGTATGGGTGAGGCAAACTGCTTTCCCGCCAATTTCCCCCAAGGCCACTGAGACACAGTCGATCGATACTCTCTCTCTCTCTCTTGCACTCGCCTGCCATCAGTGATGACAACACCCTGCTTGCAACTCGCTAATGTTAGCACGAAAATATACCTCAGAATAAGGGAATAATAGGGAAAATAGGTGATAACTGAAGGAGAGGAGGAAAGTGGGGAAGGAGGGGAGGTAGAGGACTGAGATTTTGCATGGCCCAGGGGCCAAAAAAAAATAAAAAAATAAAAAAATAAAAAAATAAAAATATATTTTTCTTTTTTTTTTCGATGTCAAAAGTTGATTTTTTGTTTTACTTACTCTCAAGAGTCTTCCCGCAGTCCGCCGGGGGAACTCTTAAGAGTCTCCCCGCAGTTCCCGGGTTAAAGGAGGTACCAAATAGGTTTGTACTCTCTGCTTACGGAAGCTTGAGAAAATGACTTGCTCAGCACAAATTAACATCCTGATGGCGTCCTTTTTAGAGAGAGTTATTAAGCTCGGGTTGGTATGGAAAAACGACAGGGTGGATAAAAGGTTACCTGAGCATGCTTGTTACTACGCAAAGTATTGGTGGATTAATGAGAGTTAACTTAGGAAAATGTGACATGCATGAATTGGACGGTATTTTGCCATCGTCCATATAAAAGTATAGAACCTGGTTGAATAACTCAAGTTCAATTGTATAACTACTTAGGTGCTAGAACGAATCCCGGAGCATGGGGTAATATACGTTTATCTTCTTAAATGGAGAGAAAAACTAGGTGGCTTCCCTAGAACTCTCTGGAGAGGATTGTATTCAGATTTGTCATAATTAATCTTATATAAAACAACAGAGATACGAAAACAGAGTAGTGTGGACTGCGGACTAGAAGGGGTGACTGATTAGATGTATAATAGGTGCGGAAAGAGACGGAAAAGGAGGAACACAATGGTGAAGGAAAAAGAAAATTCTTAACTTACGAAAACGAAATACATGCATAAAATGACGGTATTAGTCGTCGTTAAACTAAAGCGAATGAACCCTGGTTGAAATGCACGGAATACGATTCGACATGGGCAGTGCCTCTGTGTCATATCCATATCGATCGGGCAATTTCTGGTTCATATAATATCCTAGGCACTAAAACGAAACAGCTGAGCTTGGAGTCGGTGGATGTGACATTTTTATGGCCTATACCCTCTTTCAAGGGGGTGGGAGGGGGGCATAGCCTCGCGCGTTCTACCCCTACGGTTCAGGTGGTGAGTGTGGTTTACTTAGGTCAGAGGATCGTGAAAGAGAAACCAGAATAGGTTTGCACTCTCTGTATACTGGGGTTCGAGTCGGAACTGACTCGGCACGGAATATAAAAACATCCTGATGGGCGTCATGCGAGGGGAAGGTTTGTGAAGTTGGATTGGTAGGCCTACGGGGAGAGGAAAAAGGACAGGGTGGTTCAAAAGGTTACCACTGGACACGCGGTCACTAAGCAGAGTATTGTGGATAAAACTTTTTCTTTAACTTAGGAATGGGTACATGCATGAGTGATATCGATCTATCTCATAATGGAGAGAGAGCGACTAGGTAGTTTTCCTGCACTTCTCTGGAGATGATCGTATGGAAATTGGATATTATTAATTATATAAATCAACAGATATGGATTAGTACAAGCACAGGGTTAGGTTAGTTTTCTGTGGATCGGTGGCATACATAGAAAAACGGGTTTTCATGGGGTAACAATTTTGAGGCGGTTGTACCGAGTTTGACCCGTAGCCAAACTCACGCAAAATTAATACGACGATATTGTCCGGCACGACAATTTCCTAAGCACAGACCCGCATACGAAATTGGGGATGTTCTGGGGCTTTCTTAATCAACACAGTCACCGTGGACACACGACGCGGGTATTATAGTTTACGTCGTCTAAAATTAGGGGGCAGGGTTGCTACATAATTAAATATATGACTGACCTAATCACGATCTGATTGGTTTGAATGGAGACAAGGGTGTCTTTAGATCGCCGTCGTACCTACACAATGAAAGTAACATCTATAGTCTGCATGCATGGTTGGTACCATCATTAAATACATACTTAGTCGGTAGGGCCTACATCAAGAATGTTCATTGTTAAAGTAATGTGGTTTGTATATTAGAAGGCTGTGATTGAGGAGACGTATACATATGTGGAGTTATGTGGAAGGAAGAAAACGAAGTTGGTGTGTTGTGTGAGTGTCTTGGATGTGGGAACCTACTACTTGTGGTCGACGTGCCTTTGGGCCTTTTGTTTTCCGGCCGTGTTGGGGTCGATCCTTTGGTCCCGTCGTTTGAACCTAACATATTCGAAAGGTTGTGAGTATAACACCTTTGGTCGAAGTGTCTTTGGGATCTCTTGTTTTCCGACCATGTCGGCTTCCTTTGATCCTGTGGGTGCGTATTTTTCTTTCCGGCTGCTGGGTCCTCTCGTCCCTGCCGGCTTCCGTTCTGGTTCTTGCGGAATTGTTACTGGGTTAATTGGTCGGGAGGTTGGTGGGGGACATTCCTTTTAGTGGTATTTTAATTATGATTTTAGTATTTTTCTCTTTCTTAAAAATCGGCTAAGATAGCCTTTCTTTATTTCAGTTGTTGTCTTCTTCTCTTATATTTTCTCCTCTGTGGGCCCGAAGGTCCAAAATAGTAAACATTCTCGTGTGTGGTAGTCGTGGAGTCTCGCCGGCACTAGGTCTCTGCCCAGGCAGCTAGAATGAGGGGAACGTGGTCCTGCTCAGCTCGCCTTCTATATACTCCGTCGTATTGCTGCCTTCCTTCTCAAGCAGTACCGTGGAGTAAGCATAAACAGCTGCTATATAGTCGTAGGCCACAGGAAATCTGGTTGCTAGTACTGGATTCGGGGAAGCTTGCCTGGCTGCCGCCAGCTTCATCTTCATTACTCTGTTGCCCCTCTCGGCTGCACCTTTTGCCACTGCACCACAGTTAGACTTCGCAGCTTTCGAATATAGGAGCAAGGGAATGGCCAACCACACTTCCTCTTTACTTGTGTCCCGGGCTAGTCCTGGTGACCAAATGTGCGTCCTCCGATCCTCCCAAGAATGATCTTAGTCTGGAGCTGAACACGAGTCGCACTGGGTGCTGCATTGGCAACTCCATTGTAAATCATCTCATGTATGCTGATGACCTAGTCTTAATCGCACCCTCTGGAGCAGGACTGGATAAATTATTAAGAGTACTGGTATGTGAAAAATTTGGAATCGAACATTCAGTCAAATTTAATCCTATAAAGAGCAATATCATAATATTTAACCTATACAAATTTCATTTGTATGAACAAATTATAGAAGAAGTAAGTAAAGTAAAGTATCTAGGACACTATAATTATTTCAAAGTGATCGCTCAGATGATGAGGATATGGGTCGTCAGCGAAGGCAAGTTTACATGCTGGGTAATTCAATATTAAGAAAATTTCGTATGTGCACATGGGATACAAAAATAACATTGTTCAACTCCTACTGATCACCAATGTATACAGCACAACTATGGTGGAACTATAAGAAAATGACAGTGAATAGACTAAGTATCTCATATCACAATATCATGAATATGTTGCTGGGCTCTCAAAATATGAGAGTACAAGTACGCTATGTTCCTATATGAACATACACTGTTACCAATCACTCATTAGAAAGCTAACATGTAAATTCATTCAGCGCCTTAACACTTCTGAGAACAGTATAATTAAAATGCTACAAACTCCCAGAATAGTGTACACCTCTAGGATTCAGGCACACTGGAGGAGGGTGCTCTATATTTAACCCTAAGTAATGTATTCAGGTCTGCTACTCTACAGAATTAGCATACCGGTACTGAACTTCATAGTACAGTACCGGTATTCCTATACTGTACTGTACTGTGGCAATATACTGTACCGGTGGCTAAATTATGTGAGGCATGGTATTGTACACAATTAGGACAGTGGTTTGTTGACCACTGTTTTTGGTTGAGGTAGTGCTGTGAACTACATACTAGCAAGCTGGACATTATTTAATTTCATATTTTATGTAGCCTATGTACAGTATGTATATTTATGTTACTGTAAGATATACAGTATATGGACCCCAGTATGGTCCCCTCTGTACTGTGTGAGTCTGGAATTAAGCATTAATTATTACTATTATTATTATTATTATTATTATTGTATAGCCAGCACCGGAATTAACACACCACACTGATTGGTTGGTTGTGCCCAGGTGTCTCAGGAACGTCCGTTTTCTGTCAACCACTCCTATCCTGCCAGTCTGCTCGTTACTGCACTAATTTCCCCATAATAATATATAGGTAATCTGTTTCTAGGCAAGGTTTTAATACAGATGAACTTCTGGTTGTCAAGATATCGTGAGTTAAAGTTTTCAGTGCAGTACACAGGTTGCGAGCAAGTGGTGGCGGATTGGACGGGCTCAAGGCATGGGTTCAGCCAATCAGCACATTGCAATGTTGTATCGACAGACTAAGTCACATTATTTCTTGCAACATCAAATACAGCCTCTTGATTGGCTGTGCCTCGGTAGACTCCTTTCGGCTGATGTTCTTCTAAATGTATTTCCCCACTAATAATAAATAAAAAATCAAATATATATTTCAGCATGATAAAAACTGAGGGTGATATGACTGCATTATTTCAGTACCTTTGACAACCACAGTCTTGTCACACCTTGCACATCTCTCGAAGGGTTTCATCAATAAAAGATAACTTTAAAGGCCTATGAAGTTGGTTCATCAACATGGTATTTCAATCCAGGGTCTGTCGAAACGGTTCATCAACATAGGCAGTGGCCCCGAGTCCTGGGTGAGTGATGGTCGAGCAGCCTACATACAGAGTGGCCATAACGCTCTCTTCCTGGCAGCCCAAATCAACAGCGCATACACAACTCCCATCGTCAGGGCCATGAAGGTAAGAGTATATTGAAAGATCTGAGTATGTGTGTGAGTGAATGGGTGTGGGTGTTAGGGACAGCGAGACTAAATTTAGCCTAGTTCACAGATGCCCGAGTCCGAGCCCGAGTGTCCACGAGTCCACAGTCGTGGACACTCGGGCAAAAATGATTCCGAGTGTGCAAAATTCCACGAGTGTCCTTGAGTGTCCACGAGTCATGACGAGTAGCCACGAATGCACGGCGAGTGCACTCGTGGACACTCGCGGTCCTCCACGAGTCACTAAGAGTGTGCTGCGAGTGTACTGAGAGTGGGGGAAAATTTGAATTTTAACAGTCATTTTCGGATCACGAGTAGCTACGATTAGTTACGAGTCACTACGAGTATTCACAAGTCACTGAGAGTTACCACAAGTGTCTTGATGTTGACATGACTCGGGCCCCGATTTTCATGCAGCGATGAAAATTTGGCTCCCCAAGCCGAGTTCCCATGAGTATCCACGAGTCTCCTATGACGTTGCCTGAGTTCCCACGAGTTCCCGCGACAATGCAAAAGTCATTACGCGAGTCCCCACGACTATGGACTCGTGGAAACTCGGGCTCGGACTCGGGCATGTGTGAACCATGATTAAATACAGAGTGGCCACAACGCTCTCTACATGGTAGCCCAGATCAACAGTGTGTACACAACACCCATCGTCTGGGTCATAAAGGTGGAGGTTGTGAAGGATGTCTTTTTATTTATTTATTTTGTTATTTTTATTTTATTTTTATTTTTTGAGTGAGGGAGGCAAAAGGCAGAACTGCCTGTAGCGAGTGCCTCCCCCAGAGTTGAAAGAGTGACAGAGCCAAAATCAAGGGACGTTCGAGACCAAATGCCTGGACACACGAAGTTTGAAGTAATTTAAGTCATAGGAAGAGGGAAAGACTGATTCTGGGAGAGAGTTCCAGTGCTCAGCTGTTGAATAGAAGAAAGACTGAGAGTAACGTTTCACTCTTGTATTTTTTTTTTTCTGTGTGTGTGTGTATTATATGGAGTGGATATCACTTTTCAGTCCGACTTATTGAGGCACTCCCAACCAGAGGCAGACCAGCACCATTCTTTATATAAATGGAACTATCTGTTTCAAGATCTCACACTATGGTAGGGTCCCGAAGTAGTCTACTTAAGCTTTTGTTATAAAAAGATCAGTCATATAATATCTATCTTAAAAAGGGTTATTGAAGTCGCTGGCACATATTTGCCTCCTTACAGGATCAATTGTGTTTCGAGTATTTATTTTTTAAGAATGGTGCATATCTGTCTCTGGTTAGGAGTGCTTGATGCGCTAGTTAAATACCTTCACACACACACACATATATACACACACACATAAATACACACACACAAACACACACACACACACACATACATCAACACAAACACACATACATACATACATACACACACACACACACACACACACACTCACACACACATACACACACACACACACACACAACAACACACACACACACATACATACATACATATGCATGCACATGCACATACACATTCACTCTACTTAGCTATAGGATTGTCTTTCAAAACATTTATATTACTCAAGCAGCCCACCTGAGGCATAGGTGATCTCAATGAAATTAGGACAAGAAGCGACCCTGAACAAATAGAGAGCTTATGACAATGCCAGTAAATACAAGCCCTATTTTGCCTACCCTTCTTCCCAGTAATGCGTTCCAATTCCATTGTTTATTTTATATTATGTTAATGTACATATGTTAATATTCAATGTATACTTCTAAATCCAACCAGGTATATATTCTATTCACTAAAGCCAGATATCTAGTATGAAAAACAGAATGACAAACAGCGGTAGTTGGGGTGTGGAAACTTAAGAGTTAGTGATAAAATTGCATTCAGTAACTACTTTTTTTCAGACAACTATACCATCTATCTATTGCCAGACGCCTTAATAGCTGAGGGGTGGACACGAATGAATCGCTTCTATCTGAGGCAATTAATTTGATTCCATAGTTTATTTTCGAGGGAGGATTTGTAGCCCAAATAACCAAACCACTATATTTTCAGTGATATATGTAACATGTCAGTTATATGCGGACTTGGGACAAAATCTATGATAATACCATCTGGTAACTCTTTTAGTAACATTATCTTTTTTTTATTTTATTCATAGTAATGATGGGCTGACTCTTTGTCAGAGTGAGGATTGCTATCCTCTACTTCTCATAGCCTTTTCTATCTCTTTCTCTTTCTACATTTCTAAATTTTTAATGGCGTATGGATGTGGCGACCCCAGCGCTTGCCACAATCTGGTGAAATTAGCCTCCTCTGTGGTGGAGGGGAAAGAACTTCCACCACCATACTCCCTGCAAGGCGTAAAAGGCGGCTGAAAGGGGCGGGGGCGGGTGGCTAGGAATCCTCCCCTTGTAAAATTCACCTAATAAACGAGACGGAGAAATGGGCGAGGGAACGCAAAAGTGGTCCTGGATCCTAAGAAATGGAACTTTAAATGTGGGTGGCTGTGGAATAAATGAGAAGCTAGGGGACATTGGCAAGTTGTTTAAAAAAAAGAAAGTTTGACGTGCTTGCACTGAGCGAAACAAAGATGAAATGAGAGGGTGAAGTGGAATGTGGAAATGTGGAAGGTAGAAAATCTGGAGTAATATGAGAGAGTCAGAGCGAAAGAGGGTTTGGCTATTATAGTGAAGGAGGAGATGAGAGCGTTTATAAAAGAGTGGAGAGAGGTTTCATCAAAGATGTAGGTACGAAAGCGATTTAAGGGTGAAAGGTGGGTATTTGTGAGTGCATATGGGTCAGGAATTTACAGGAGGATAGAGGAGGTGGAGGGTTTTTGGGAAGCTAAGAGGGATTTGATACAAGGGTTTGAGGAAAATGAAGATGTGGTAGTTTTAGGGGATCTGAATGCTAGGGTAGGCAATGTATCAGTTGATGTGGATTGTGTAAACGAGAGTGAAAGAAAATAATTGATTGATATACTGTATATGGAGCGTGTAGAATGAGTGTAGGTAACTCGTTCTTAAAAAAGAGACATATACATAAGTATACATGGCATATAGCCTTGTGACGGAGAGATTGTAGGGAGGGCGTTATCGAATTATGTGTTGGTGACAGGGGAAAGAATGTGTAGACTGCTGGATATAATAATAATAATAATAATAATAATATTATTTATTCAGTTAGCAATTTAACAGAGTGTACCACATAGTACGTTACAAAAATGACATGTACCAGCCTTGCATAATTATACTAGTC
>JBAKBP010036659.1:0-18177 GCA_037953745.1 Lithodes maja | reverse complement strand
GTACATGACTAGAAACTATTATCAAAGAGTGGGATACGTTATTCTCAAAAGTATGATAGCTGCTTGAAAACTACAATACAGTACCTGTATGTATGAGAGTAGCTGTATGCAAGGCATAATAAGTAAATGTATCTTGAATTTATCCTACTCATTCTTCACATAATTATTCAACATTGGACTTGGCATAAAAAAAAAACTGTCAAAATTATTATAAAATTGTAATACTATATTATATATTGCAAATAATCAGTCATCAATGTAAACAAAGCATTCCGTCGACTTGACCTCCTTCTCCTTGTTTTGAAGGAGGCAGCACTTGAATCACCCAATAAATGGCGAGCGTTACTCCTCAACATAAAGTAACGGCAACCTGCTTTTGCCCCCTTACAGATCAATATAGCCTATATGAGGATGACAATAAATCGAGGGGGGCAGCGTCCCCCCTTAAGTTCCTCAACCCATCATGTAGGCTATCCAGTTTAGCCTACCCCACAATTTCTCGTACCTACTGTAAAAGTGAGAATCACCCAATAAATGGCCCATTTGACGCCATCTTCATCTTCAGATGAATGAATATTGAATAAATGGGTAAATTAATGCAAATCCTCCACTCAAAAAAATTTAACAATGAAACACAATAGAACACTAGGCTAGCCTAGGTCCTTTATGGTGGGGTCACACATTCACGTATATTGCTCCCGTCCAGCGTATCGCCAATTTATGTAAAGACGCGAGTAGTTTCTGCCGTTGAACGCCCTTTCTTCCACGTCTATTGCACTTCCCGACAAACGTAGCGTAACGGGGCCAGTGTTACGTCAGACGTAATGGAGTCGTATTGAACTATGTACGTGTTTGCGACGTGCGTAAGCATAGCCCCGTTCGACCTCATGGGCTGCACGATTTGCGGGAACACAGGCCACGCCCATGCCACGCCCCCTCAAGACCGGCGTAGCTGAGGCCGCACGTCTTGGGATTTGTTAGGTCGTACCTGGACCGGTTCTGGCCAATCGTAGGCACACCCCGTCTGACCAAACACAGACAAAGACAGTCTTTGTCAACCACGTAGGTCTGGGTTGGAATCTGGGAACTACAAAAGGGCAGGAATGGCCACACCATTCCCATTCCCAGTCCTTCATCGGCACCATGAACAACATCGAGGAATTCATCCTGGAGGAGTTACCGCTGAGTGCCAGCCAATTTTGACGGTGTGCTTCTGCCAGTGCCAGATTTTTTTTTTTTTTTTTTTTTTTTTTGGCTAACTCTATTAAGTTGGGAGAGAAATGGTAAAAAAAACACTCCCCTCGCCAGAAATCAGGTCCCCGATGGTCCCGAAAGTAGCTGAAAAGACACTATAGACTACAGAGACTTCTATGGTATCGGAATGTATGGGTGGGAGGGTGGTTTTGGGGTTGGTTGGGGGAAGGTAGAAGGGTAATTGACTTATGTTACACATATGAAGCCGATTGGTGAGGTAGTTTCGCCACCACGGATTTTCCTTTTTTTCCTTTTCTTCGTACAGATACGCTAGAAGTGGGTGGTGGGAGGCGGTTGGGGGTGTGGTTGGGGGAAGGCAGAAGGGTAAGAGACTTGTCACACAAATATGGAACCGATTGGTGCAGTCGTTTCGCCGCCACAAATTTTCCTTTTTTTCCTTTTTTTTCGTACGGATACGCTAGAAGTGGGTGGTGGGAGGCGTTTGGGGGTGTGGTGGGGGGAAGGCAGAAGGGTAAGAGACTTGTCACACAAATATGGAACCGATTGGTGCAGTCGTTTCGCCGCCACAGATTTTCCTTTTTTTTCCTTCTGACGGGACCGACAGTCAGCGAGTGGGTTGGAGGAGGGATTTGGGATTTTTGTGGTGGGTAGCCTAAAGGGTAAGGTACATGTGGTAAAAATATGAAAGCCATAGGTGTAGTCTTTTCGCTGCTACGATTTGTTTTCGGCAGGGTGCAGAGGGTGGCAGGGTTGGCTTGTTGGTTGCTGCTCCAGTGTGGTGAGAGGTGTGACTGGAGGGTCCCTCGCTGGTCCCGTTGTCCCCTCTACAACGATGCCGCGTCTTCCCGCCAAGCCAACCCGCAGTGCGGCGGTTCTGCCAGATGCGGCCTAACTAACGTATACTTCCACGTTCGACTGGAACTTTCTACTTTGACGAGAGCAGCTCTCGTCTGATGACGAGGCTGCTCTGGTCAGACGGCCGTGGTGGCCAGGTCGGTCGTAAGTTTTCCCGTCTTTTGACATACGTGAGGGCGAGCCACGTTCCTGATTCAACTCGAATCAACAACCGCGCGGCCTTGGCCGCACCCACAACATTCCCGACCCACGTGGGCTACTCGTTTCTACTCGCGCCATGCGTGAGTACCCCCCCCCCCCCCCCGACTGGCCGTAATTTCATTTACGTTTTGCGTATTATGCCATTACGTTTTACGTAATCGGTTGCCAACTACCAATATACCTTCGTTTACAACAGACGGGAGCTGACGGGAGCAATATACGTGAATGTGTGAACCCACCATTAGGCTAGGCCTATTCCTTGAAGAAATGTAAAGAACACTTGGTAAATAGGCCTAAGGCAGTGTATATACTAGCCTAATATACATACATAGCTGTAACACTACAGCCATGTGTGTTTTTCGTGCAGGCTAGGCCTAGCCTAGACAATTTCTCGGAAATGGCTGCCAGTCTCGGGAATGCCCATCCTTTCATTGGAAATACTAGTAATTGATGTTCAATGAGGTTACAGGTTTGAGGATAACATAATGACAACTTACCAGTTTTATTCCTTTCCTTTTTCATTTTGGCTGCCTTGTTTTTTATTTCTGATCTGAAGTCCCTGAACTTTATTCTACAGAAAAAAAAGTTAGGCTAGCCTAGCCGAAAAAGAAAAATAGCCTAGGCTTAGGCCTAGCCTACATTGTATAACTCCACGACTCGATCTGTAAAATCGTAACACATATGAGTAGCCGAAATTAAGTACGGTAGTACCTAGCCTAGCTGTAGTGTCAATAATTATATTGAAATAGGTCTAGGCTTCACTAGAATAAACCCTGGCCTAAATATGCAGGCCCTGCACTCGTTTCTGGCCTTACAATTGTGCTTATATCTTGCGTGCACTTCAACAGTCTCCCCTTGACATATTTGTAAGGCTATATTATTACGATAATCACTTATTTATTATCAATAAAGGCATAATAATAGCTTGGATGTGACATAACAGCTCTCTCTGTGTCCGTGACATTTTGTTTACATTTCTCAGCTGACTATGTTCTCCCTTGTGATTGGTAGGTAGTTTTTAATGCAAGAATAACAACTCCCTGTGATTGGTGGAGCGAAATACGGTGAGAATACCGAGATCTAAAGCCTTAGCGGCTTACGAACAACTTAGGTGTTTTGAAAAACTGTTGTGTATGGGAAATTTGTCCCATAACTATGGCACCATATCCTGTCCTTAGTGGAAGGTACCATAAGCCCACTAAGGCCTGGAACTAAGGTAGGACTTTGAGTATCCGGCCAGGTAGATAGGCAGACAAAGGAAGGAGTTATACGGTTGTGTAGCAGGGCGATACAATAAAGGGAAGCGTATAGGTGACTGAGAATGGGAGAGCATCACAGGTACTGAGAGAGAGAGTGAGAGACTGTGTGTGTGTGTTAATGTGTGTGTGTGTGTGTAAGAGAGTTTCTGTTTGTATGTGTGATAGATAGATAGGGAGAGAGGGAGAGTAAGGAAGTGTATATGTGTGTGTGTGTGTGTGTTAAGATATTCTTTGTTAAAGTAATAAGGGGTCCAGAAAAAAATCCCTCCCATGGAAATCTCCCCTTAAATAATGAGTGAATTTGGCTCCGACGCGGCCTGACCATGATTTTCCCAGGATTTAAGGGGAGATGAGTCGTTTTTCTGGTACCGTACCCCTTCTTTCTCATGGTTAGCCCCATTATTTTTCCGATTCGCAGAGGTTCGACCCATTAGTTTGGCGATGTTAAGACCTTTCACCCCATTTCTTTGTCAATATCAAGACAGTTTGTGCCACTTAGGTGTCAATTATTTCCTGGCGAGCGATAGCGAGCCTGTAATTTTAAGAGGAATTGACCTTCGGTCGGGACATTTTTCTACCGAAAAATGTACAAATATATCTTGAAAGGGGGTCTTGGGGTGTTTTTTAAAGTTTGATAGAGGTTTAGAGAGCAAACTAAACCCCTTCCTTAAACCATTGAGCCGAACCAGTAAATTATGCTGCACAATACCGTCTGAGCTCCCTTAACCCCTAAATGTCGGCGCACCACATAAGTCGAGTATAATAAATGTGGACTATGTGGCGGCGCTCGACATAGGTCGTGTGGCAATTTCAGACGTAATGTTGCTGAGAGAGAGAGACAAGTGGTGGCAGGAGAGTAGCGAGCGTATGACTGCTCCCGACCACCGCGGCGAACCTACTGACACGAATCCCACCTCCTCCCTCCCTCTCTCACTCGCTATATACGGAATTGTATGGGGAAAGTGACTAATTACATGCTTTTTGCACTCGCGTTGCACGGTTTTTGCAAGAAAACTAGCCATCATAAAAGGATCGTTATGGTGTCATTCGAAAGCTCTGTTTATGCCCTTTCAGGGATAGTTACTTGTTTTACGTTCTGGGTCTTATTTAGGCATGAAAATGATCACGTAAACAGCCCTATTTTGGCTAAAAACACCCCGCTGGTGGCTACATATTATAAACCGCATAGGCCGCTCTTTAAGTGTTAAATAATGAGTTAATCTGGCTCCGACGCGGCTTGCCCATGATTTTCCCACGATTTAAATCAGGATAACTTGATGAAGAACTACCAAGGGGCATCTGTGTGAGTAGATGGGCAGATGAGTAGATAGATGGGTAGATTAGTAGGCAGATGAGTAGATTGATGGGTAGATTGGTGGATATATGGATATGTAGATGGTAGATTAGTAGATGGATAGATTGATAGGTAAATTGGTAGATTTGTAGGTAGAGGGGTTGGTAGATGAGTAGATAGATGGGTAGATTAGTAGATAGATGGTTAGGTATATGAGTAGATAGATGGGTAGATTAGTAGATGGATAGATATATGGGTAGATTAGTAGATGGATGGGTAGATTAGAAGATAGATGGGTAGATTAGTAGATAGATGTATATGTAGATGAATAGATTAGTAGATAAGTGAGTAGATAGATGAGTTGACAGTTGAATAGATCAATAGGTAGATTGGTTGATAGAAGAGTATATAAATGGGTAGATTAGTAGATAGATGGATAGGTAGATGAGTGTATAAATAAGTAGATAGGTGAGTAGATAGATTAATTGATTAGTAGGTAGATGGGTTGATAAAGAAGTAGATAGATGGCTAGATGAGTAGATAGATGAATATATTAGTAGGTAGACGGGTTGATAGAGGAGTAGATGAAAACTAAAGTGGCTAAACATGAGGAAGAAGAGGGCCCAGAAAAACGACCCATCTCCCCTTAACATCATTTCTCTGCATGGATATCAACAGCGCCATATGCTTTTGTTGAGAGTCCATAACACTATATTGATCATTTGTCGAGAGGATTCAAGTATTCACAATTCTAACATGGAAACCCTCTGAAGATCGAGTCCGGAAGGGAGTCTACAGGGTCAAGATTCGCTTGCACCCACGCGACCACCTCCAAAATAAATAAAAAGTACGGTAGACACAGGGTTCCACAATGCACTTCGAAATGCAAGGAACCCGGGGGCATTGTCCTGCACTTGAAATACTACATTGCTATATAAAATACATGCATAGAAGTTTTTATATTCAACAACTGAGCTGTGGAACTCTCTCCCATAATCAGTCTTTCCCTCATCCTATGACTTAAATTGCTTCAAACTCCGCGTGTCCAGGCATTTTGGCTTGAATGTCCCTTTGATTTTGGCCTTGTCACTCTTTCAACTCTGGGGGAGGCACTCGCTACAGGCAGTTCTGCCTTTTGCCTCCCTTATTCACATAGAAGAAAAAGAAAATAACACATTGATATATACAATACACACATAGGAACATTATATACTGAATACGTGTGTAACAACTTACCTCCTCCTGATTAATAAACCAGGTAAGTCTCGCTGCAGGTTTACTCCTGGCTGCGGTACAGTTGAGTGTGACGGTCTCCCCTACCTTGTAATGGCTCTTCCCACCCTCTATACTCGGTCCTCGCTCTGGTAACTCTGGGGGAGGGGGTAGAGAGAGAGAGGGGGTGAGTAATAATAATAATAATAATAATAATAATAAAGTTTATTTCCACTGATAGTGGTTATTCTTCTTACATGGTATTTACAAATATATATACAGTTGGGGTTTAGTGTATTCAACGTAGTGTTTGAAAAGTAGCTAAATGATAGATAGTAATACATAATTTAGTCTGACATACAGTAGACAATTTTACAATACTTGAATACCTGAGTTATGAGCTGTGGGGGTTTGGGAGTGGGGAGAAGGGGGTGAGTAGATTGGGGTTGAGGTGGGGAGGTCTGGTTCGGGAGGGAAGAGAAACAGAGTGGGTGAATGGGGGTTTGGGAGTGGGGAGAATGGGGTGATTAGAGTGGGATGGAAGGGGGAGGAGAGAGAGTGAGGGGTGAGTGGGGGAAGGGAGTGAGTAGAGAGGGATGGAGGGGGGAGGGGAGATAAACAGAGGGTGTGAGTGGGTGTTTGGGAGTGATTAGAGTGGGATGGAGGGGGGAGGGCAGAGACACAGAGGGTGTGAGTGGGTGTTTGGGAGTGATTAGAGTGGGATGGAGGGGGAGGGCAGAGAAACAGAGGGTGTGAGTGGGTGTTTGGGAGTAGGGAGAAGTGGGTGAGTAGAGTGGGGTTGAGGGGGAAGGAGAGAAAGAAGGGAGTGAGTGGGGGCGGGAGTGAATAGAGTGAGATTGGGGTGAGTGGGTGTTTGGGAGTGGGGAGTTGGGAAGCATATAAAGGAGATTCATTCACGGCCACCCCCTATGCGGGGTAAACGCCGTCTGGTAATAGATAGATAGATAGATTGATTTATTGATATAGATAGATTGATTTATTGATATAGATAGATAGATTTATTGATTGATAGATATATTGATTGATTGATATATATATTTAGATTGATTGATTGATTGATTGATACATAGGTACTCTAAACAAAATGTAATTGTCCACAGGTCTTGCGTGTATTGGCAATGAACTGCAGCCAACATACATCTAGCAGCCTAAAGGTGTAAAGGTGAGTGTTCTTAGTTATTTAATATACATTATAATATATATTTTAATAAATAAAGGTCAATGCCTCTCTGTCTGTCTGTCTGTCAGTTATCCGAGTTACCCGACCTTTGTTACTAAACTCCTCCCACAGTTTTGGTGCCAGGTGGGAGTGTGGGGCACCGTTGGAAAGCCCAGGCTTTGGAGATGGTTTTAGGCGTGTTTAGTGGAAATCAGAGGCACTTTTGTTTAATAAAATTTTCGGCAGAACTTGTGTAGTATACGGGAGCGACAAAAAATGCGAAAAAATGGCCGTTTGGGGCAGAAGGAGGCCTCCGATCGAAAAGGTGTATGGAACGAAAGTTGTTCGCAGGGGTACGAATGAGGTCAGATCCAAAATCGGAGGTCATTTAGCGGCCGAAATCGAGGTCGCCGTTTAATGAGGTACAGGGAGGTCGAGGCCGGTGATTATGGCAGTAGTAGTATTGTGATGATTGTGGTAGATGGATGGATGGATAGATGGATGGATGGATAGATGGATGGATGGGTAGATGGATGGATGGATGGATAGATGGATGGATGGATAGATGGATGGATAGATGGATGGATGGATAGATGGATGGATGGATGGATGGGTAGATGGATGGATGGATGGATAGATGGATGGATGGATGGATGGATGGATAGATGGATAGATAGATAGATAGATAGATAGATAGATAGATGGATGGATGGATGGATGGATGGATGGATGGATGGATGGATGGATGGATGGATGGATGGATGGATGGATGGATGGATCGATCGATCGGTGGATGGTGATTATGGTAGTAGAATTTAAACCCGGGCAACGCCGGGTACCCCTACTAGTATATACAGTATATATATATTATTGCCTGACTCAAGTGACTATAGTGTATTTCTTTCCAACTGATGGTAAATTGAATTCCTTAGCAACTGATGTATTGATACGTAATGGAAAAATATGAATCTATGTCTCTGTATCATATTAAGACCAAGTTTATATAATAGCCCTATATTTCACTACAACAAAATGTCAAAATAACCAAGAAATGTTGATGGGAACTTTGCAATTTACCGTCAGCTGAAAATTAATCGACTCTAGACACACCCTAACCCAACTTTTAAAATGTCACCATATTCTTACAAGCCTATCGTCTAATTATATATATTATTTAGTCCAAACATCGTGACCACTATCCTCTATAACTCAAGAACAAGTAAAGTGATTGAGCTAATAATTATGTCTACCGTTTGGGAGTGTCAGCCAGGGAATAGGTGTGGAAATTTATAGCCCATTTTCTTTAGCCCTTTTTGAGTTACAGAGGTTAGGGGTTACTATTTCTGGCCTACGTATAATGAATGGACTATAGGATTCGGACACTGGGAGGCCGCGAGTAAGCACAGTTTCACCGACTCTCCTGCAATTGACTGAACACAGATGCCTGACTCTGCCACCTGACTATTCTGTATAGCTAGCTCCCTAACTCAACTGACTAGACTTATATCTTGTCTCTATACAGCTTCCTGGCTTGAAAGAATAGACACAGCTCCCTGATTTAACTAAATCATTATAATATTATATCATGACTCAACTGACTCTATGAATGACTCAACTAAATCCACCCATCTCCCCAACTGACTCCACCCTCTGACTCACCTACGACCATCATAAGCTTCTGACTCTCATAGGTGTGAAAGTGCGGAGAGTCAGCGGACACTTCGCATCGATATACCCCCGTAGAGTTGAAGGTCAGGTTCCGCAGCTGCACCTTCTTCGCGTTCGACCGCTGCAACTGGAAGGGAAAGAGAGAGAAAGATAATTATTAGCTTAACCCTTTGAAGCTCTGACGCGTTTTAGCAGTTTATTTTGGCTATCATTGGACGATTCTATGCAGCTTAGGAAGTATCTGTGGATATTAAAAGGGTAAATACTATCTCAATCAACCCTTTGACTTCCATATACCGTTACTAATCTAAATAAAATCGTCTAATAGTAGCCATAAACAGAACAGAAACGCGTATTGGAGCTTGAAAGGGTTAAGGGGAGATGGTTCACTTTTTGGGCGATTTTTGCATGTATTCATTATTTGTCTAGTTTCCTCCCTAGACCTCCATCAAATTAAAAAATACATCCATTAGATCCCCCTTCTAGATTAATTTGTAAATTTTTCGGTAGAAAAATTTCCCCGAAGGCCGATTCTTCCAACATTACAGGCTCACTATCGTTCGCCAGGGAAAAAATCGACACCTAAATAGCATGAAAGGTCTAAATATTTACGAAGAAATGGGGCGAAAGGTCTTAAAATCGACTAACTAATGGGGCAAACATCTAAACATCTGAACACTAATGGGGCTAAACATGAGGGAGAAAGTGGTCCAGAGAACCGGTCCATGTCCCCTTAAGAGAGCCTAGACGGTATTGTGCAGCATAATTTACTGGTTCGGCTCGATGGTTTAAGGAGGGGGTATAGTTTGCTCTCTAAACCTCTATCAAACTTAAAAAAAACACCCACAAGACCCACCTTTTATATAAATTTGTACATTTTTCGGTAGAAAAATGTCCCGGCCGAAGGCCGATTCCTCTTCAAATACAGGCTCGCTATTGCTCGCCAGGAAAAAAATTGACACCTAAATGGCACGAAAGGTCTTAATATTGGCAAACAAATGGGGCAAAAGGTCTGAAATCGCCAAACTAATGGGGCGAATGTCTTGAAATCTCATAACTAATTGGGCTAAACATGAGGGAGGAGGAGGACTCGAAAAACCAACTGCCTCCCCTTAACAAAATCTTAGTTCCTTGAATATAAAGACGCCATTTTTATCTATTCTGGATAACATTAGAGAGAGAGAGAGAGAGAGAGAGAGAGAGAGAGAGAGAGAGAGAGAGAGAGAGAGAGAGAGATAATATGTGCGAATCACTTCCCATTAATCACGACTATACCGTTATACCTTTATTAATTATCTTGTGTACCTCTCTGGGATTCGAACCACGGACCCTATAACTACCAGTCCATTGCTCCCCCGACCAGACTACTACTGTACATTCCCTATTAGAGATAACTGAACTTGGAATGATGAAATAGGACAGGATTTCAAGCGTGACTGTGCAATTAACTAATTTTGAAATAAAAGGGCAAACTAAACAGTAGCTATAAATTATTTTGTACTGAAGATGGTAGAAAACAAACCTGATAACCACGTAGCTCCACATTCAAATACCAAGCAAACCTGATAACCACGTAGCTCCACATTCAAATACCAAACAAACCTGATAACCACGTAGCTCCACATTCAAATACCAAACAAACCTGATAACCACGTAGCTCCACATTCAAATACCAAACAAACCTGATAACCACGTAGCTCCACATTCAAATACCAAACAAACCTGATAACCACGTAGCTCCACATTCAAATACCAAACAAACCTGATAACCACGTAGCTCCACATTCAAATACCAAACAAACCTGATAACCACGTAGCTCCACATTCAAATACCAAACAAACCTGATAACCACGTAGCTCCACATTCAAATACCAAACAAACCTGATAACCACATAGCTCCACATTCAAATACCAAACAAACCTGATAACCACGTAGCTCCACATTCAAATACCATACAAACCTGATAACCACGTAGCTCCACATTCAAATACCAAACAAACCTGATAACCACGTAGCTCCACATTCAAATACCAAACAAACCTGATAACCACGTAGCTCCACATTCAAATACCAAACAAACCTGATAACCACGTAGCTCCACATTCAAATACCAAACAAACCTGATAACCATGTAGCTCCACATTCAAATACCAAACAAACCTGATAACCACGTAGCTCCACATTCAAATACCAAACAAACCTGATAACCACGTAGCTCCACATTCAAATACCAAACAAACCTGATAACCACGTAGCTCCACATTCAAATACCAAACAAACCTGATAACCACGTAGCTCCACATTCAAATACCAAACAAACCTGATAACCACGTAGCTCCACATTCAAATACCAAACAAACCTGATAACCACGTAGCTCCACATTCAAATACCAAACAAACCTGATAACCACGTAGCTCCACATTCAAATACCAAGCAAACCTTTTAAATTATGCTCCCCGGAATTAAGCTTGCATGGCTTTGATACCAGGGCAAGAATAGTATATAAAACACCTACGACGTCGTATTTTGACAGCCGATGTTGTAGCTTTCGTGCCAACAATACAATCATTTGGTAATAAAGAGAGATGTAGCGAAATAATGAGATATTGGTTTACCTGCGAATTCAATTACCAGTGGAGAGTTTGTAAATAATGATGTATATATTGAATTTAATTATGCATTACCTGCGGATTCAAATACCAGTGGAAGGTATGTAAATAATTGTGTATATACTGAATTAAACTTGCATTACTTTGCTACCAGAACTGTAATGTGCTGGCTTAGAGAATTACGTTATTGGATTGCCTCTCGTCACTGGATCTGCTGCCCTTTGCTTGCTTAACCCTTTCAGTACCGGTGCCGTCCTTTTAACTTTATTCTGGCTACTAGTAGACCATTATATTAAGTTTTAAAAAGGCCTCCAGCAATCAACAGGCACCGTACTGTCCCAACACTTGTCTCCGCTTCACCTGTCTACAACTGTACGTTCGAGTCAAAATGTCTGTATGCACGGAGCTTAAGGGAGCCCACCTCGTTTTTTTTTATCTTTCTCTCCCTCTCTCTTTGGTTTGTATCCATTCGGCCCCATTTACCCTACTGTTTTAAGACGTTTACCCCCATCCAGGTGTCAATATTATCCTGGCAAGCGGTAGCGAGCCAGCATATTTTTATTTTTGTTTTCACAGCAAGCTAAATTTGTAAATTTTTCGATAGCAAAATGTCTCCAGCAAAGCCGGATTCTCCACACAATGCTGGCTTGCTCTCGCTCGCCAGGAAGAAATCGACACCTGGATGGGTATAAACGTCTTAAAACAGTTGGCTGAATGGGGCCGAGTGGATACAAGCCAGGGAAAGAGAGAAAAGGAGAGAAAGGTAAAACAAAAGCCGGTGACTCCCCTTAAAGCAGTTTGTCATTGATGAGACAAGGATTGAGGGAGAGAGTTCCAGAGTTTACTTGTTGAGTGGAAGAAATACTGGGAAAATCGGTTCACTCTTAACCCCTTCTGTACTGGTTACGTTTTTGTAGTTTTCTTCTAGTTATAATTATTTAGACGATTTTGTGCAGTTTAACCCTTTCATGCATATGACGCGATTTTGAGCCTATTGGGGATACTTTAAAGCCTTTGTTACCATCAGGGGTATTTATAAACCTTTAGTTTAGTTACTTCAACCCCTGCAGTTGTCTTTGAGTTAGCTGTGGGCAGAAAACTAATTTTGGAGAGGTAATTATAAGAGTGAGAGAACTATTTCTTATTGCTAATCTGGCAACCTCTGCGTCATAAATGCGTGAAAGGGTTAAGAAGGATTTTTGGTAGTAAAAAGGGTTAATTGAGATATTTCGAAGCCTGTTAATTGCTGGAGGCCCTTTATATACTGAATTAAATCGTCTAATAGTAGCCAGAGTAAAGTTAAAAAAGATGCCACGGTACAGAAGGGGTTAAGTTAGATGGATGTGTGTTATATTATATTTGTATTTTGAGGTGAATATGAGGTTAACTTTACCTCTGTTCATCATTTGTGTCTGTATATGTGAATCAACAAAGCGAGGTATATGGAACAGTATGAGATATTGAGAGACGAGCGGGGTGGTAGGGGGATTACTGGGATTATTGAGAGACTAGCGGGGTGGTAGGGGCATTACTGGGATTATTGAGAGACGAGCGGGGTGGTAGGGGGTTACTGGGATTATTGAGAGACGAGCGGGGTGGTAGGGGGATTACTGGGATTATTGAGAGACGAGCGGGGTGGTAGGGGGATTACTGGGATTATTGAGAGACGAGCGGGGTGGTAGGGGGATTACTGGGATTATTGAGAGACGAGCGGGGTGGTAGGGGGGTTACTGGGATTATTGAGAGACGAGCGGGGTGGTAGGGGGGTTACTGGGATTATTGAGAGACGAGCGGGGTGGTAGGGGGGTTACTGGGATTATTGAGAGACGAGCGGGGTGGTAGGGGGATTACTGGGATTATTGAGAGACGAGCGGGGTGGTAGGGGGTTACTGGGATTATTGAGAGACGAGCGGGGTGGTAGGGGGATTACTGGGATTATTGAGAGACGAGCGGGGTGGTAGGGGGTTACTGGGATTATTGAGAGACGAGCGGGGTGGTAGGGGGATTACTGGGATTATTGAGAGACTAGCGGGGTGGTAGGGGCATTACTGGGATTATTGAGAGACGAGCGGGGTGGTAGGGGGATTACTGGGATTATTGAGAGACGAGCGGGGTGGTAGGGGGGTTACTGGGATTATTGAGAGACGAGCGGGGTGGTAGGGGTTACTGGGATTATTGAGAGAAGAGCGGGGTGGTAGGGGGTTACTGGGATTATTGAGAGACGAGCGGGGTGGTAGGGGGGTTACTGGGATTATTGAGAGACGAGCGGGGTGGTAGGGGGTTACTGGGATTATTGAGAGACGAGCGGGGTGGTAGGGGGTTACTGGGATTATTGAGAGACGAGCGGGGTGGTAGGGGGAGTTACTGGGATTATTGAGAGACGAGCGGGGTGGTAGGGGGATTACTGGGATTATTGAGAGACGAGCGGGGTGGTAGGGGGATTACTGGGATTATTGAGAGACGAGCGGGGTGGTAGGGGGGTTACTGGGATTATTGAGAGACGAGCGGGGTGGTAGGGGATTACTGGGATTATTGAGAGACGAGCGGGGTGGTAGGGGGATTACTGGGATTATTGAGAGACGAGCGGGGTGGTAGGGGGATTACTGGTATTATTGAGAGACGAGCGGGGTGGTAGGGGGATTACTGGGATTATTGAAGACGAGCTGGTGGTAGGGGATTACTGGGATTATTGAGAGACGCCGGGGTGGTAGGGGATTAATGATTATTGAGAGACGAGCGGTGGTAGTGATTACTGGGATTATTGAGAGACTAGCGGGTGGTAGGGGATTTGGTAGGGGCATTACTGGGATTATTGAGAGACGAGCGGGGTGGTAGGGGGATTACTGGGATTATTGAGAGACGAGCGGGGTGGTAGGGGGGTTACTGGGATTATTGAGAGACGAGCGGGGTGGTAGGGGGGTTACTGGGATTATTGAGAGACGAGCGGGGTGGTAGGGGGATTACTGGGATTATTGAGAGACGAGCGGGTGGTAGGGGGATTACTGGGATTATTGAGAGACGAGCGGGGTGGTAGGGGGTTACTGGGATTATTGAGAGACGAGCGGGGTGGTAGGGGGATTACTGGGATTATTGAGAGACGAGCGGGGTGGTAGGGGGGTTACTGGGATTATTGAGAGACGAGCGGGGTGGTAGGGGGGTTACTGGGATTATTGAGAGACGAGCGGGGTGGTAGGGGGATTACTGGGATTATTGAGAGACGAGCGGGGTGGTAGGGGGTTACTGGGATTATTGAGAGACGAGCGGGGTGGTAGGGGGGTTACTGGGATTATTGAGAGACGAGCGGGGTGGTAGGGGGTTACTGGGATTATTGAGAGACGAGCGGGGTGGTAGGGGGTTACTGGGATTATTGAGAGACGAGCGGGGTGGTAGGGGGGTTACTGGGATTATTGAGAGACGAGCGGGGTGGTAGGGGGGTTACTGGGATTATTGAGAGACGAGCGGGGTGGTAGGGGGATTACTGGGATTATTGAGAGACGAGCGGGGTGGTAGGGGTTACTGGGATTATTGAGAGACGAGCGGGGTGGTAGGGGGGTTACTGGGATTATTGAGAGACGAGCGGGGTGGTAGGGGGTTACTGGGATTATTGAGAGACGAGCGGGTGGTAGGGGAGTACTGGGATTATTGAGAGACGAGCGGGGTGGTAGGGGGTTACTGGGATTATTGAGAGACGAGCGGGGTGGTAGGGGGGTTACTGGGATTATTGAGAGACCGAGCGGGGTGGTAGGGGGGTTACTGGGATTATTGAGAGACGAGCGGGGTGGTAGGGGGATTGCTGGGATTATTGAGAGATGAGCGGGGTGGTAGGGGGATTACTGGATTATTGAGAGACGAGCGGGGGTGGTAGGGGGATTACTGGGATATTGAGAGACGAGCGGGGTGGTAGGGGGTTACTGGGATTATTGAGAGACGAGCGGGGTGGTAGGGGGGTTACTGGGATTATTGAGAGACGAGCGGGGTGGTAGGGGATTACTGGGATTATTGAGAGACGAGCCGGGGTGGTAGGGGGATTACTGGGATTATTGAGAGACGAGCGGGGTGGTAGGGGGGTTACTGGGATTATTGAGAGACGAGCGGGGTGGTAGGGGGATTACTGGGATTATTTGAGAGACGAGCGGGTGGTAGGGGGGTTACTGGGATTATGAGAGACGAGCGGGGTGGTAGGGGGGTTACTGGGATTATTGAGAGACGAGCGGGGTGGTAGGGGGTTACTGGGATTATTGAGAGACTGAGCGGGGTGGTAGGGGGATTACTGGGATTATTGAGAGACGAGCGGGGTGGTAGGGGGTTACTGGGATTATTGAGAGACGAGCGGGGTGGTAGGGGGATTACTGGGATTATTGAGAGACGAGGCGGGGTGTAGGGGGATTACTGGGATTATTGAGAGATGAGGCGGGGTGGTAGGGGGGTTACTGGGATTATTGAGAGACGAGGCGGGGTGGTAGGGGGATTACTGGGATTATTGAGAGACGAGCGGGGTGGTAGGGGGATTACTGGGATTATTGAGAGACGAGCGGGGTGGTAGGGGATTACTGGGATTATTGAGAGACGAGCGGGGTGGTAGGGGATTACTGGGATTATTGAGAGACGAGCGGGTGGTAGGGGGATTACTGGGATTATTGAGAGACGAGCGGGGTGGTAGGGGGATTACTGGGATTATTGAGAGACGAGCGGGGTGGTAGGGGATACTGGGATTATTGAGAGACGAGCGGGGGTGGTAGGGGGATTACTGGGATTATTGAGAGACGAGCGGGTGGTAGGGGGATTACTGGGATTATTGAGGGACGAGCGGGTGTAGGGGATTACTGGGATTATTGAGAGACGAGCGGGGTGGTAGGGGGGTTACTGGGATTATTGAGAGACGAGCGGGGTGGTAGGGGGGTACTGGATTATTGAGAGACGAGCGGGGTGGTAGGGGGTTACTGGGATTATTGAGAGACGAGCGGGGTTAGGGGGGTTACTGGGATTATTGAGAGACGAGCGGGGTGGTAGGGGGGTTACTGGGATTATTGAGAGACGAGCGGGTGGTAGGGGGATTACTGGGATTACTGAGAGACGGTGGGGTGGTAGGGGGATTACTGGATTATTGAGAGACGAGCGGGGTGGTAGGGGGGTTACTGGGATTATTGAGAGACGAGCGGGGTGGTAGGGGGATTACTGGGATTATTGAGAGACGAGCGGGGTGGTAGGGGGGTTACTGGGATTATTGAGAGACGAGCGGGGTGGTAGGGGGTTACTGGGATTATTGAGAGACGAGCGGGGTGGTAGGGGGGTTACTGGGATTATTGAGAGACGAGCGGGGTGGTAGGGGGATTACTGGGATTATTGAGAGACGAGCGGGGTGGTAGGGGGGTTACTGGGATTATTGAGAGACGAGCGGGGTGGTAGGGGGGTTACTGGGATTATTGAGAGACGAGCGGGGTGGTAGGGGGATTACTGGGATTATTGAGAGACGAGCGGGGTGGTAGTGGGGTTACTGGGATTATTGAGAGACGAGCGGGGTGGTAGGGGGGTTACTGGGATTATTGAGAGACGAGCGGGGTGGTAGGGGGGTTACTGGGATTATTGAGAGACGAGCGGGGTGGTAGGGGGGTTACTGGGATTATTGAGAGACGAGCGGGGTGGTAGGGGGGTTACTGGGATTATTGAGAGACGAGCGGGGTGGTAGGGGGGTTACTGGGAATAAGGCAGGGTGACTTAGTGAGAGAGAGAGAGAGAGAGACCCATTAACCCCTTCAGTAAAGTAGCCAATGCTGTGCCATAAGTGCTCTTAACCCAAACCAGTGAAAGTGTTAAATCACTCCAAAAATACCACAAACTTCTTATATTACCCCCTAAATTCCTCAAGTCACCACAATTACCTTTAATTCCTCAAATCACCCCAAAAATCCACCCATCATCTACTGCTACATCTACTCCTTCATCTACTCTTTGGTCTACTCTTTCATCTACTACTCCATCTATCTATTCCTTCATCTACTTAATATACTACCCCATCTACTCCTTCATCTACCATCTACTCCATCTACTCCCTCATATACCATCTACTCCTTCATCTACCATCTACTCCCTCATCTACCATCTACTCCCTCATCTACCATATACTCCTTCATCTACCATCTACTCCCTCATCTACCATCTACTCCTTCATCTACCATCTACTCCCTCATCAACCATCTACTCCTTCATCTACCATCTACTCCCTCATCTATTCCTTCATCTACTCGTGTTTACAGTTAGTTCCCCGGGTAGATTGTTTTGACCTCTACCTCGACTCTTGTTTTCTCTGTGCCTGTTTCCACACCATTATTTGGCTTTGTGTATCCCCCCCCCCCCTCCCTTGCTTTTAACCCTTCATCTCTCGCTCGCTCGCTCGTTCCCTCTCTCTAGCTCGCTCGTTCTCTCTCTTGCTCGTATGTTCTCTCTCGCTCCCTCGTTCTCTCTCTCGCTCGCTCGTTCTCTCTCTCGCTCGCTCGTTCTCTCTCTCGCTTGCTCGCTCGCTCGTTCTCTCTCTCTCTCTCTTACTTCCTATTTTCACGTCCGTCCCTATTCCCTTCCTCTTTACCTCCTCCCCCCCCCCTTCCTCCCTCCAACCCACCCTCCAACCCTTTCTTCCCTCCCCCTCTCCCTCCCCTCCCTTCCTCCAACCCTTTCTTCCCTCCC
>JBAKBP010036658.1:0-18177 GCA_037953745.1 Lithodes maja | reverse complement strand
GGGTTTTTCCCCTAATGAGCTAGTTTTCGGTCACCAGGTAAGAGGTCCTTTGCAACTATTGCAGGATAGCCTAGTTAGCCAGGAGGGGAACCAAAACCTCCTCAAGTATGTTTCAGATTTCAAAACCCGGCTGAGATCCTCATGTGAGTTTGCCGCTCAAAACCTGACCGTGGCTAAAAGCTCCATGAAGAAATGGTATGACAGAAAAGCCCGTGAGAGGGAGTTTCAGCCCGGTGATGAGGTTTTGGTCCTGCTCCCCCTTTTTGGCCAACCATTATCTGCCAAGTTCAGAGGCCCATATAAGATCATTCGGAGGGTGAGCATTACCGATTATCTAGTAACTACCCCAGACAGGAGAAAGCCCACGCAAGTATTCCATATAAATATGTTGAAACCCTACCATAGGTCCCCTGATTCCTCTCTTCCAGATTCTCCCACTGTGGCAGTGAATGTCAGGACCTGTGAACAGCCTGGTGCGGACGAAGTTTTCAGTTCTCTTACTGACTCGCAACAGACTGTTCCAGAGCCTGAAGGTATCCATGCAGACTTTGACTTGTCATGTAGCCTATCCAACTTTCGGTATAATTCAGTGGCTTGGAGGGAATTACCATCTAAACTATGTCATCTTCCCTCTGATCAAGCGAACCAACTAATCTCTGTTTTATCTCGGTCTCCCAGTGTGTTCCGTGATACTCCAGGGCTCACTTCTTTGGCCGTGCACGACATCGACTTAGGGGATGCAACTCCCATTAAACTATCCCCCTACCGTGTCTCGCCACAACGCAGGAGTATACTGCAGGTCGAGCTTGACTTTATGTTGTCTAATGAACTGATCACTAGGGCCTTAAGCCAGTGGAGTAGTCCGGTCCATACTTGTGCCAAAGCCAGACGGGAGCCATAGGTTATGTATGGACTATAGGCAAGTCAATGCTGTCACAAAGAACGATGCCTACCCACTGCCACGGATCGACGACTGCATTGACCAGATTGGTACAGCCACCTATATCAGCAAGATTGACTTGATGAAGGGATATTGGCAAGTAGCTCTCACCCCTAGAGCGAGGGAAATATCATGCTTTGTAGTTAACAATAAAGCCTTCTGCTGTAACGTAATGCCCTACGGCTTGAAAAACGCCCCAGCTACATTCCAGCGCCTCATGAATTTGGTGACTGAAGGGGTACCTGGGTGCGTTGTCTACATCGATGATATTCTTATCTTTTCACAGTCATGGGAGGAGCATCTTTACCAACTTAGATTGCTGTTCTTAAATCTTGCTGATGCCAATCTGGTGGTTAATCTTAAGAAATGCACCTTTGTAAAGAGTACGGTCCAGTATCTAGGATATACGGTAGGTCAGGGACAGGTTGCACCTCCTCAAGCAAAGGTAGAGTCTATTCTAGAATTCCCAACTCCTAGCACTAAGAAACATATCCAAAGGTACCTAGGCATGATTGGCTATTATAGGCGTTTCATTATAAATTTTTCCAAGTTGACAGCTCCCCTGACAGATCTTCTCCGTAAGGATGTGAAGTTTGTCTGGTCCTCTGAATGTGAAGAGGCCTTTATTGCTACCAAATATATATTATCTAATTATCCTGTACTCAGAGCTCCTGATTTTAACAGATCTTTTTCCCTGGCAGTGGATGCGAGCAATACCGGGGTTGGTGCAGTGTTGCTCCAGGAAGACGACTGTGAGGTATTGCATCCTGTGTGCTATTTCAGTAAAAAATTAAATTCTGCCCAACGTAACTATTCAGTCATTGAGAAGGAGTTGTTGGCATTAATTTTATCCCTTCAATACTTTGCTGTCTATGTGCAATCTGCCTCTGGTGCCATCACTGTGTATACTGACCATCACCCCTTAAAATTTTTGCATAGGTTCCGAAATAAAAACCAACGACTGACCAGGTGGAGTTTGTTGCTGCAGGAATACTCCCTGGATGTCAAACATATTAAGGGGGTCCAGAACGTGCTAGCCGATTGCCTTTCACGTATCTGTTAAAGATTACATTTACCAGGTTGGCCTCGTACAGCAGTAAGTTTAATTTAATGAGAGGATTTTGGCAATTAGCTCTCCCTTGTAGCGAGGTAAATATCATGCTTTTGTAGTGCGCTTTTAAGCCTTCAGCTGTGAGATGCCTTGCAGTTCGAATAACGCTCCAGCTACGTTCCGGCTATGTTCTGATGTGGTACCTGGAGACGTTGCCTACTTTGGGTGATATCCTTATTATATCCTCATTATAATCTTGCTGTTGCCAATCTGGTGGTGAATCTATTTATGTATTATGTTTAATATTATGTACTGTACTCCTTAAACTCTTTTCTAGGGGGGAGGTCTGACATACGGAGCCCTGTATGTTAATTTATGAGTTAGAATTGGAGTTGAAGGAGCCGAACTACCCAAACGGTGAAGCGAGTGGGGAAACTACCTCGCCCGCATACCTGCAAACAAGCCTTCACACCTGCGTGCGTCATAGGGGACTCTGCAAACTACCTCGATGCCACGATGCTATGACGTATGATCGACGCCGGGAGCTGTGATTGGACCAGGCACCTGCTATGCAACTCTAGGAGCTATGATAGGGGCGCGCACCATCACTCGCCTCCTGATTCGTTCCTACACCATCATTGTTTGGTATATAAGACCCGAGTTGTGGGCATTCAAATCAGTCTCATTTGGAGTTGGGGAAGGTGAACTTGCAGCTGGAGGAAGACGGGGTGAAGTATTATAATGGGATTGTGACTGTCGGTCAGATTATATATGTGTGTTAAGTGTGTTCGGTGTAAACTCTTCCGTTATGTTGGTTAGTGAGATATGTGATTGGGAATTAACGTGAACGCTACTATTATGTGTTTAACTATTTGATTGCGAATTAACGTGAGCGCTACTATTATGTGTTTAACTATTTGATTGCGAATTAACGTTAACTCTACTATTATTGTGCATTTAACTATTTGATTGCGAATTAACGTTAACGCTACTATTATTGTGTACTTCACTATTTGATTGCGAAGTAACGTTAACGCTATTATTATGTACTTAACTATTTTAGTTGACTAACTTGTGGACTAAAGCAACTCTTTAAGTAATTGGGTTATGATGAAAGTAATACTATTGTTTTATATTAATACTTACGAGTTCTTTCATTTTCTTTGAATTAAGCTTACATTGCTTAGTACGGTGATGCTGTTGTCTCATATTAGTAATATCGCCTTAGACTAACATGGCTGTGTTAATATTACTTATAGTGATTTCCTAAGCTGAAGAAAATTCTTTTGCTTCAAAATATTATATTTTGCTTTTCATATTATTTGAGTGAGACCTGAATCTAATCTATGAAACGATCCTGTAACTTTATTTACTCATAATCAAACTAATGTTACGTGGTTAAGAAATACATTTAATTAATTATTAAATATATATATCTAACTTTTTATGTGACTTTGATATTACTCCTGATGATAATAATAATATAATTCTATTAACGTAAGACCAGAACCAAGACTAATTAAATTAAATATAAATAAAAGGACATAAGAAAACTATCTATTCATTTCAAATAGGGTAAGAGACTGAAATATTCTTACTTTAATATTTATCTTTCAAGACTTTTTATAGAATTAATAGTCCTTCTTTAGATATAACTTATTCGGTTCATAACCATAGCCTACTAAGCTTCGGTTAAATAATATTCTTTATAAATACTACAAGACTTTAATTAGTTTCAGTATTTTTCATAATTAAAGAGTATCAGTCAATAAAGGATACTAAGTCCTAAGATCCAAAAGGAAAGGAAGCAACAACAGGAAATAATTTTATTAGATTTTACTTTTGTTTTGCCTTCAGCTGACTGATACCTTAATATATATCTCTGTGCTATCTAGATTCATCAAGTTAACCACTTGAGGATCAAGATACGTAACAATATATATATATATATATATATATATATATATACCGGTATATATATATATACCGTATAGGCCTATATATATATAAGGCATCCGTTATACAAATACAAAAGAACAAACCACCACCCTTGTTAGACGATTGTGTCTCCAACATGGCGTCTAAACCCAAGGATGTCTCTATCTCCCACTAGATCTCCCTGGAGGAGTCGAGGTGCCCCTATTGTTGTCTAATGGTCACAATCGGTAGTATGACCCTATATTAGCCTCGTTGGGACAGCCATTATGTGATTTGTACTTTATATGAGCAGGGCATTGAAGTGGCTGGATCCTAAACATGTTGGGGTAAGCCGGTGTCACACGATCACCCTTTCCGTCAATTTTCCATGAACAAGTTTTTGCTCTCATTGTTCTGAGGCGCTTTCGCATTGGAATCGAAACGAGATCGAAGGTAGATTATGCTACGTAGTTAAATTCTCACGAAAAAATAAATCCCAGAAAAAAACGCTCGTGTGACACCACCTTTGCATGGGGTTAGCGAAGTGTGGAGAAAGTAGAATGATGGTATTGTTAAACCCATGGACAACACATAGGCTACCCCACCATACCACAGTTTACCATCCCCTTCTCCCTCATGTTTAGCCCCATTAGTTTTGAGGTTTTAAGATATTCGCCTAGCCTAATTAGATAGACAATTTCAAGACCTTTCGTGCCATTTAGGAGTCGATTTTTTCCTAGATAGCAATAGCGAGCCTGCAATTTGGAGGAACAGGCCTTTGGCCGGTGAATATTTCTACCGAACAATGCACAAATTAATCTCGAAGGGAGAGTCTTGCGGGTATTTTTTGAAGCTTGAAAGATACCGGTATATTTTTGGACATGGCGCTTAACATGATCGCCCTTATTACAGTAACTATGTTGGTAACGCTGACAGAACACAACGTTACAAATTAACCGTAGGCTTACACGAAGAACGAAGTACCGGTAGGGTAGACAAGTAATATGATACATGCATTAGACCCTTAACTCTCCCCAGAGAAGGGTGGAGGTGAGAGATGCAGCAGCCATAAGGTCCCTCCCCCCCCCCCCCCCCTCCCTCCCACCACCGCCCCCAGATGTAAACAAACCCGCAGTAAGGGGATCCCGCCCGGGAACCTTGCCAGTAATATGACCCCGCTTAACACTACTTCCAAAGAGGTTCGGAGAGGTTCGAGCTCTGTTAAGGGGAAATTTGTATTGCTTTGTCCATTTATGAATGTATTTATAATTTTCTTTAGTTTCCTACCAAGACCTCCATCAAGCTTAAAATAATACCCCAAGATCCCCATTCGAGATAAATGTGTACATTTTTCGGTAAAAAATGTCCCGGCCGAAGACCAGTTCCGCCTAAATTACAGGCTCGCTATCGCTCGCCAGGAAAAATAGACACCTAAATGGCACGAAAGGCCTGAAAATCGCCAAAATAATGGAACGAACGTCTTTAAATCTCAAAACTAATGGGGCTAAACATGAGGGAGAAGGGGAACCAGAATAACCAAACCGCTCATTGACACTAGGCCTACTCACAAAGCTGTTCGGACATTACTGATGAGAGAGGTTTGAGCCGAGGTGTGGTCTTGTTATAGAGCTCTGTACTACAAGCATCGGAGGAGAATGTAGTCTAAACGTTTCACTCTGATCATTCTGAAACTTCAATTCAACCGCACAAATGACATACCCGGTAGTGCTTTCTAGGATTTATTCTGTATTTTTATCAAAGGTGGAATTTTCGTGTGCTCAGGCTACTGGGGGTTCGAAACGGGGAGACGGGTGGAAAGGCAGAGGAAGTATCTTATATACAAACCAAGACCAATTAGTATTATTGGTCTTGATACAAACCAAGACCAATTAGTATTATTGGTCTTGATACAAACCAAGACCAATTAGTATTATTGGTCTTGATACAAACCAAGACCAATTAGTATTATTGGTCTTGATACAAACCAAGACCAATTAGTATTATTGGTCTTGATACAAACCAAAATTTGTCCCACTCGAGGGCACAAATGGAGATATAGGCTACCACCAATTTCGGCAAAGCTAATCAATTCGTTCTCAAGATCAAGGTGAATAGAGACAGCTGTTTGTTTACTTTGCTCAAAATAGTTGATACACACACATACACAGACAGATGATTATATAATATCCGCTCGCAGGCGATGACAACAAATAGGCGATAGCCCCCCCCCCCCCCCCCCCCCCCCCCATGAAAGAAACACGGAAGTTATCCTCATCTGTAACTACGGTGGATAAATATGTTAATCAGATATTTCATATAGGCCTACGCAATTATATAATATCGACATAGTTTAAACTCACCAGACTCCTGAATAGACCTACCCTACCTACTGTAGGTTAGCCTGTATGACTGAAAAGTGTGTTCTCCAAGGGATATACATTTGTTCCCGTACTAAGACTATGGGAAGGGCTTTGTGTACGTGAGGGATTAGTTTTGCTTATGTATGTCTCATTAGTGCGTGAGGGGAGGGTTGTGCGTGCTTACATTAGGCCATGTAGATGTTCGTATGTGTATGTTACTATTTTCGTATGTGTACTTACATATATATGTGTGTGTGCAGATGGTGGGTGTAGGCCTCCGTTAAGGGGAGGTATTTACTTTGTTCCCTAGACCTCCATCAAGCTAAAAATTATACCCCCTTGAGTCCCTTTCAAGATAAATTTGTACATTTTTCGGTAGAAAAATGTCCCGGCCAAAGGCCGGTTCCTCTTAAATTACAGGCTCGCTATCGCTCGCCAGGACAAAATCGACACCTGAATGGCACGAAAGGTCTTATTGGGGAAAGTCTTAAAATCACAAACTAATGGGGCGAACGTCTTAAAATCTCAAAAGCAATGGGGCTAGACATGAGGGAGAAAGGGGTCAAGAAAAAAGTCCCTCAAGTGGAGATCTGCCCCTTCAGCCTATACGCTTTATCGTGTGGGGGGGTCTTACCAGGGAAGCACATTGATACTACTATGTGTCTGTGGCATCATCACATATTGTTGTTGCTAATTTTCATGGAGCGAAATAGGTTGCTAATTATGAAAACTTAGCAACAACAATATGTGATGATGCACAGACACATAGTAGTATCATGTGCTTCCAGTAAGAACCACACGATCAAGCGCTAAAGGCTGAAGGGGAGATTTCCGCTTGAGGGACTTTTTTCTTGACCCCTTTCTCCCTCATGTCTAGCCCCATTGCTTTTGAGATTTTAAGACGTTTGCCCCATTAGTTTGGTGATTTTAAGATTTTCCGCCCCATGCTGTCAATTTTAAGACCTTTCGTGCCATTTAGGTGTCGATTTTTTCCTGGCGAGCGATAGCGAGCCTGTAATTTAAGAGTAACCGGCCTTCGGCCGGGAAATTTTTCTACCGAAAAATTTACAAATTTATCTTGAAAGGGGGTCAAATTTTAAGATTGCTGGAGGAGTAGGAAACAATCTAAAAACCTCCCCTTAAATAGACTATAGGTATGAAGTGAACAATAATCTAAAGTTGTTTTATGTTGATTTATCGATCACCTATACCAGGGTGTAAAAACGAAAGCCGAGTCCACTATTTTTAATATTTGGTACTGCATTCTATTTGTTTTTATTAATTGCACCACACCACCAAAAACCTCCAATGAAATAAATGAAAGTATATAATTTATGTGATCCACCGGGATTCGAACCTGGGTTATCACACACCGATTTAAGGACACCTTAACCATTACACCACCACGTCAAGATAAAATTATGGTTTATAGTTCAAGTTATGTCTTCGATAGTGATAAAATGGCCAAAACAATGTCTTTTCAAGTCATTCTCTTGTATTCCTGTTCATATTCATTAATGTCTTCAAACAAAATTGCTACGGATTGACCCCCTGACCGGTGCCTCCAAGGATGCACTAGGCCAATCAAGTAATCAACACATCAATGATAATCGAGTCCGACGCTGGACATACGAGACATTGATTGGTGACGCATAAATATATAGAGACGCGACGAGTACCCGGATGTGTTTGTATGTGTGAGAGAGGGAGAGAGCGAGAGATAGAGAGAGTGTGAGTGAGTGAGTGAGTGAGTTACTCAGTTACTTGTTCGTCAAGGGGAATCCACGCAATGCGAGCTAAGCTCATTATTATCGCGCCTCCTTAACTGGGAATGTATTGCGTGAAATGCATGTTAAGTGTTTTTATGTATCGTTGGAATGGCTGTGGATGTGTGTGTAGTCTGTATTTTAGCCAATTGGCGACATCTGGATACGAAGGCTTAGGGTTAATCTGTACGGTACCAGTCTCACCCGAAGGCTTAGGTTAACCAGTAGCTTAGGTTGACCAGTACGATACCCATCTCACCTTATAACCGATCACCAACCCCAGATGGGACGTCACAACTTCGTCCACTTATACCAGGTTCCTATTTATATTGCTAGGTGAACAGAGGCTACACCGTTAGGAGACTTGCCCAAATGTCTCTTCCCCGCCCGGGTCTCGAACCCGGGACCTTCTGGTTGTGAGCCAGACGCGCTATCAGTTACGCCACAGGAAGGTGTGTGTGTGTGTGTGTGTGTGTGTGTGTGTGTGAGAGAGAGAGAGAGAGATGAAAGGGTCGTGGTATGCTAAGCTACCAGTACCGGTATATGGAAACCACAATAAAGCCAACAAGAACAAGAATCCTGCTTATATGAATCTATCCTATATTCATTATCCAACCCCCCTCCCTCTCCCCCAATGAATCTATCCTATCCTCATTACCCCCCTCCCCCCCCAATGAATCTATCCTATCCACATTAACCCCCCCCCCCCCCCCAAACCTCCAAGGGGGTGTACTATCCCCATCAACACATGCCTGATAATGACCTCTGGCACTCGACAAGGGAACCTCCTCTGGCCGACCCTGTGGTAAAAACACACTAGACAAGATCTGACATTGTGTACTGGAGAGAGAGAGAGAGAGAGAGAGAGAGAGAGAGAGAGAGAGAGAGAGAGAGAGAGAGAGAGAGAGCATAAAAGAGTCGGGTAGACCTATGCTAAGCACTAGCCTATCCAAAGTAATGTTATATATTACGTTACGGTACCGGTATGTGACCATAAAATGTATACCGGTACCGGTACCGTAGGTTAATAATCATGTTATGATAAACAAAATATTTTGAATTGAATTGAAGAAGAGCACTGACCCCCCCCCCCCCCCCCCCGGCACATGTCTCCGAGGATGTACTTGGCCCATTAACACATCACTGATAATTGACTGAGACACTCCAAGGCTCAACCTCCTCTAACCTCTTACCAATCCTTCACTATATAACGACCCCACAACACATATTTCTATCAAAAAATGTACACATTTAACTTGAAGGGGATATGGGTGCGCATATAATTTATATAGCCTATACATTTCATTTCAAGGTTCAAAGAGGTCGGGGTGGGCAATTTTCTTTTTAGTTTGAAGGAAATCTGGGAAAGCGTCTTTTATTAACCAAGGGGAGAAACTAAAATACATTGGCCGAAAATGGCAAAGGCAAGCAAAATCCTCAATAATATTTAAACTACGGTAAATATCATAATAACCCAGAAGACGTTTGACCAGACAGTGTTAATCCCCCCCACCCCCCCCCCCACCCCCACCCCCACCCTCCAACACACACACGGTCTGTTTGTGGTTCACCTCAACTGGTAATCCGAAGCTCCAATGTCTCGTTATTCCGGATCAAGCAGTGTTGATGTTGTGTGTGTTTGTCGTCAAGCAGTCTTGTTGTTGTTGAGTGTCACCAAACAGTCTTGTTGTTGTTTTTGTTGAGTGTCACCAAACAGTCTTGTTGTTGTTGTTGAGTGTCACAAAGCAGTCTTGTTGTCGATGTTGTTGTGTTTGTCACCAAATAGTCTTGTTGTTGAGTGTCACCAAGAAATCTTGTTGTTGTTGCGTTTGTCACCAAGCAGTCTTGTTGTTGTTGTTGTGTCACCAAGCAGTCTTGTTGCTGTTGAACTTTGCCCCTTTGATTGCTAGAGGTCCTTCCTAAGCTATATACTACATCCACAAACACCCAGAATTTGCAATTTTGCATTTTCACCAAACAAAACCATATTATTACCGTACTATTAACAATGTGTCGGTTTGGGAGTGGGCGACTTTCAAGTTCTGGGTCTTATTTGTGTGGGCCTGGAAGAACAGGAGTTAAGGCTTGGGTTGGGAGTAAATGACTTCTCTCTCTTCTCATCTCTTCTTCTCCTTCTTTTCTTGTTCCATTTTCTCCTTTGCCTCCTCTTTCTTAATTTCTCCACCTCCTTCACGTATTCCCACTCCTCTTCACAAGCCTCACACTTGACTACAAAAAAACTTAGACTTCCTAACATCGCACCCTTGTCATACCAGTAAAATGACGTAACTTTGGACGGGGAGATAATTTCGGACAATCTGGAAAAAAATATATTGAACCGCAGTTATGGAATAAATACATGGTGTTAAGGAAAAATAAGTATGTCTGTGGTGTTCTTCCATAATGCAGAGCCATTTTTCCATAACTGTAGCTAATATATTTGTATCCATAAATTGCATAAAGACAGACATAGGTGGTCCACGAATTGTTATGAGTGGGCTAGAGATTATGGCAGCCGAGTGTACCCGTACCTCTTCAACTGCATAGCCTATCTCACTACTGACCAATAATCTTTAGCTTAACACACACGCGTTTTTAACTGCATTTTGGCTAATATTAGACGATATTACTCAGGTTTCGAAGGCCCACTAAGAATCAAAGGGGTAAAATCAATCTAAATTAACCCCCCCTGACTCCTATGCTTCCTTCATAAACTGAAACAAATATCGTCTACTATTACCCAGAACAAATGGAAGAAACGCGTATTTTGAAAGGGTTAACTACTGTAGATCTGTTGCTGCTTGTTTTTCTTCTAAAATCTTTTGTACTCACTGTCCTCCTCCTATTTCCTTCCTCTTCCTTCTTTCTTCTCGTTCTCCTTCTCTCCCTCTTTCTTCTTGTCCTCCTCTTCTTCATTCTTCTCATCCTCTTTTTCCTTTCTTCTTGTCCTCCTTCTCTCCCACCTTCGTCTACTTCCTTTTTCTTCTTGTCCTCCTACTCTTCCTCTTTCTTCATGTCCTCCTCCCCTTCTTCCTTTCTTCTTGTCCTCCTTCTCTCCCACTTTCGTCTTCTTCCTCTACTTCCTCTTTCTTCTTGTCCTCCTACTCTTCCTCATTTCGTCTTGTTCTCCTTCTCATTACCGGTATCTATATTTGTTTCCTTCGTTTCATCTTTCCTCTTCGCTTCCTTCTTCTGTTTTTCTTTATTCTTGTCCTCCTCCTCCTTCTGTTCGTTCTTCTTGTCCTCTCTATCTCCCTATTGGGGGCAGTACTCAAGGTATTAGTGAGTTGGGCCTATAATTGGGCCTTGTAATTGGGGTTGGGTGTAACAGGGATCTGCCTGGTATGGGCCGATCGGCTTTTTGCAGACTCCCATTTTCTTATGTTATTTCTCTTCTTGTCCTCCTCTTTCTCCTTATTATTTTCCTCCTCCTTCCTTTCGTTCTTCCTGTTTCTTCTTGTCCTCCTCCTCCTCTAACATGCCCCCCCCCCCCCCCCCCCGCCCTTGTCTCTTGACGGGGGGTCCAGAGAAGCTCATCAAGCCTAGACAGTTCAAACACCTCCCTGCACCCCACCCCCCTCCCATAAACACCACACTATACCCTCTACACCAACACATTTGTCTACCGAAAAATGTACAAATTTATCTTGAAAGGGGGTCTAAGGGGCGTATTTTAAGTTTGATGGAGGTCTAGTGAGGAAACTAAAAAAAATATATGAAGAAATATAAGTAGACCATAAAGTAACCACTACCGTACCCCCTTAAATATATAAGTAGACCATAAAGTAACCACTACCGTACCCCCTTAAATATATAAGTAGACCATAAAGTAACCACTACCGTACCCCCTTAAATATAATAAGTAGACCATAAAGTAACCACTACCGTACCCCCTTAAATATATAAGTAGACCATAAAGTAACCGCTACCGTACCCCCTTAAATATATAAGTAGACCATAAAGCAACCACTACCGTACCCCCTTAAATATATAAGTAGACCATAAAGTAACCACTACCGTACCCCCTTAAATATATAAGTAGACCATAAAGTAACCACTACCGTACCCCCTTAAATATATAAGTAGACCATAAAGTAACCGCTACCGTACCCCCTTAAATATATAAGTAGACCATAAAGTAACCACTACCGTACCCCCTTAAATATATAAGTAGACCATAAAGTAACCACTACCGTACCCCCTTAAATATATAAGTAGACCATAAAGTAACCACTACCGTACCCCCTTAAATAAATACCTATCAGTCCCTTGCAGCTTACGTAACCCAGATGCCTCAACACCAAAAGTATATAGGCTACATAATGCTACACTACACAACACACAACAAACTATCCCAACAACAAAAGAAATAGCTATGTGTCCCTTGTGGCTCATGGGTCTATTATGCCACACACACACACACACACACACACACACACACACACACACACACACACACACACACACACACACTACACACAACAAAAATCTATCCTAACAAAAGAAATACCAACCCTTGTGGCTGATGGGTCTCTCACATCACACAGATGCCTCAACACCACTTCAGTACATTATACCAAAGAATACCGGCAAATTTAATCCAGGCTATATCGTTTCTTCTTTCCTTGAATAGGCTACCAAACCTAATCTAATTTCTCCAATCAACGACAATTGGTCTGTCTCGAGTCGGCCACCCCTGACAGTCCATGACTCCGTGTGTTGTTCCAAACTGCCTCTCAACATTCGTTCGTCACTCCCAATCAGCTGAACTCCGCCGAGAATGCCAACGTCGTTATATATTGGTATTTTTTTCTCGAGTTTAATGGAATTATATCGATATTGCCCATATACATATTACAGTATATTCATGCCAAGTTATTGCCAAGTGAAACACCATAGGCTACCGGTAACGAAATAAAGGCCTACAGCTCAACGCAACACAACAATAAAACCTCTCAGCGCCATTTCAACGCCATATGACACCGGTCACCGCAATGAAATGCAACTCAGTGCAAGGTAATGTAATCCAATGTGAAGTAACACAACGCCAACCAGGACTAGAGACCGGCCAACCCCCGCCATTTTGGTGCCACTGGTGATATTTTCGTCTCTCTACTCAAATCTATCAATTGCCACAATAACATTTGGCAATACTGATACGGGATACATAGTTTGGTGTTTGGGTATGCATTTTACGTGATCATTAATATAAATCTCTCTCTCTCTCTCTCTCTCTCTCTCTCTCTCTCTCTCTCTCTCTCTCTCTCTCTCTCTCTCTCTCTCTCATTACAAAATATAGCAAGAGATTCTTTAGTTACATCATGCCAATCTAGTCACAGTTTGCCAGATGGAAGCCGTTCAGTCAAATGGGTTGAATTGGGCCGAGTAGTAGCATAATATACTGAACAGCCAAATTGACCAATAATATGTTGGTAGCCTATAAACTGGAATGCAGCCAATCACTGCATTCCAGGCCATTCCATTCATGTAGTTTAGAGATAATGTTATGTTAAATTTCAGGGGTTATCGGTATGTCCCTAAATCTGGTTGTTGTTGTTGTTCCCTAAGCTGCCTGGCCGAACAGCCCCGAGTCCCTAAGGAAGGCCATGGCCACGGTCGGGCTTTCCCACAGAGCTCTCAAGGAGTGTAGATTGTGTTGTTGGCGTAGGTGGTTGTGTGAAATGCAGTCTTCTATGATGTGTTTAATGGTATGGGTACTGTGTTACAACCTGGACAGGTCAACGACGGTTCCACTCAAGAGTTTTTCCCTCATCAAATATCCTCAATACTGGTCTGGTAGTTTATGAGGTCAAGCTTTATTTTAGTAATTCTGCCCATTAATTAATCGTTCATGCCTAGTTACCGCTTCCCTTACCTTTTGATACCTTTTGATGTGTTCGCCGCTCTTCTAGCGGCACCAAGGAGCGCGACGCCCCTCGTTATGGGTGGTGATCTGGTGCAGTAGACTGTTTGAAGCGACAGCTCGCTCCCTTGCGAGGATGGGCTCGTCTGGCACTTTTTGCAGTTCGACATCTAGGGCTCTCTTGAAGTTGTCTAACGAGATGTCCCTCATGTCTCTTACTCGCCGTGGGAGTTTGTTGAAGAGACGTGGGCCTCTGTGTGATAACCAGCCCTCTCGCAGAGAGCCCATAGCACCCCTGTTATTCATCCGGGGGATTTCGCATTCCCAGCATCTCCTATCACTGAATTTCATGACTATCGGAGTATGTAGGTTTGGTACTAAACCCTCTGCGATTTTCCACGTGTATATTATTAGGTAACGTTCTCTTCTACGTTCCAGTGAGTTTTCGGTTTCGGTCCAGTGCAAAAGATCCCAGAAATGTTGCCAGAAAAGTAATTGGGTGAGCCAATGACCGACAATTTGTTAATGTTAAGGGGTGAGAGAGGGGAGCTCAATGGATGTTGACCAAAAGTTAATAGTTTCTATTCTGGTAAAGTACTAAATTAAAGCATTGACGTAGTTTCGTAAGTTTTGGAGAAATCCTGCTTACATACATACAAAGACGATCAGACAATCTCAGCAAACTTCGTTTGATAGTGATAACAAAGGCTAAGGAACAGTGTTGATTTGTTAAAGAGAACTTCTTAATGTCCCCCAGCTCCTTAAAGATTGAAGTACGGCACCGTTACAGTATATTTCTACGGTACTTCTTTCCTCAATTGGTTCATCAGCCTATGACCCGAAGAGTAACTGTAAAACTCCACCTAAGTATTTGTTGTACAGCCTGGTGAATACCTTGCACAATAGCCATGGTAGTATTTAAGGCCTCGGGGAACGGCTGGTGGTGGGGTGCTTGTTATTGTTGTTGTTGTTGTTGGTCGTGGTGTTGTTGTTGTTGGTCGTGGTGTTGTTGTTGTTGGTCGTGGTTTTGTTGTTGTTGGTGGTGGGGCTACAGACATTTGTTGATGGTTCAGTTTTTTCTTTGCCGGACCTGGCCAATGTAGTGCCTTACAGGGATATCCCAGTCTCACACACACACACACACACACACACACACACACACACACACACACACACACACACACACACACACACACACACTTGACATATCAATGATGGAAATACACTTGTCACATAATACACCTTGCATTAATATGAACGACGGATATGCACACACGCACTCAAACCGGGGGTGGAACAAACTATAGTGCGTCTCTCAAATGCACTTATTGAAAGGTATGAAATATTGTAAGTGATTTGCCGAAATGTGTTCCCTGAATGTGTGGCCTCCGCTGTACACCCTAAATTAGCCTAGCAGCCCTCCGTGTACGGTCGCGCTAATAAATCATGTTCCAGCTGTCATTACCTTTGGCTTGCTCTGTGCTGTATTAATGTTTGTCAGATGTTGGATAGCGTGGGTGAGTGTCGGAACATGTTTGTATATTTCACTCGATATGAAGAAATGAAGTTTAGATATTGCTGATACCAATTATTGATCAAAATGTACATGGTCCCGAGATACCGGTATCACTTATTAGCGCGACTGTACATCAACCGGGCCAGGGCCTCCACCACTTCCACCCACCGGACCAATGATAGCAATCTGAGGAATGGTTGATTGGAGGAGGGGGGAAGACGATGGCTTATTGACAGTGGGGGAAGGGGGGGGGGGGGAGAAGGGAGGGGATAGGAGAAGGAAAAGGGAATAGAGGGAGGGGCAAAGGGGGGGAAAGGAAGGGGTAAAGGGGGGAGGAAGGGTGTAAAGGGGGGAGAGGAAGGGGTACAAAGGAGTACAAAGTACAAAGGAAATCAAGCAACAACAGATCTAGTGACCCTTCTAGGCTGCTTGTCCTCCAAAACACTGAGGATCAAGTGTCCAACCAGTGGTTTAGAGTGGGTAAGGGAACACTGGAAAGGGAACTACTGCCCTAGAACTAATGTCCGTGGCAGGATTAGGAAGTTAGTAGGGGACAGATGGGTTAGTAACTGAGGGGGGGATAAAATAAAGTTATTCATTTACAAACGCAGTCAGTCGCGGGTTTGATGCGAGATATTTGTCTAAGCGGAGTTTAAATGAATCAACGGTGATGCAGTCTATAACGTCTCGGGGAAGCCCATTCCACAAGTTGACAACTCGATTGAAGAAGAAATTCTTAGATTAGTGGGAGTTAAAAGATTTACCAATAATTTTGCAACCGTTTCCCCGCGTGTAATTAGATTGGTCGATAGTGAAGTACTTACTACAGTTCATATTGTCGATGCCTTTGATGATTTTGAACATTTGAATTAAGTCACCTCTTAATCTGCGCTGGGTTAAAGGAAATAGATTTAATTCTATAAGACGCTCTTCGTATGGTTTGTTCTTTAGGCTAGGTATCATTTTGGTAACTCTACGTTGAACTCGTTCTAGCTTGTTTATATCTTTTTGGTAATAAGGGCACCAGGATTGAACGCAGTATTCCAGAAGAGGGCGGACTAAGGAATTGTAAAGGGTTAGGTAACTTCTTTGGATTTATGCTCAAATGACCTGCCTATAAAGCCAATTATTTTGTTTGCCTTCTTAACAAATTCTGAACATTGTTGACTCGGTTTTAGGTTTACTCGATATTGTTACTCCCAGATCGGTTTCTCTGTTTACATTCTTAAGCTGAGTGCCATTCATCGAATAGTTTGCTTTCTCATTTAGGTATCCGATATGTAGTACTTTACATTTATCCGCATTGAAACTCATTTGCCAAATTTGGGCCCAACATGACAATTTATCTAGATTGTGTTGCATATCGTCAACTTGTTCTTTTGAGAGTACGCTATTTGCAATTTTTGTATCGTCAGCAAATTTTGAGGTTGTACAGGTGAGACCCTCATCTATGTCGTTGATGTAAATTAGAAAGAGAATTGGTCCTAGTACCGATCCCTGGGGTACTCCGCTACTTACATTGGTCCATTTAGATGCCTCACCGTTTATGACTACTCTTTGCTTTCTGTCGCTGAGCCAATTTTCTATCCATTTCAACACACCGTCTTGTATTCCATGCGCTTTTAGTTTTAGCAGTAAACGTTTTGTGGGGAACTTTGTCAAAGGCCTTTTGAAAATCAAGGTATATAATATCTACAGCTTTACTCTCATCGTAGAGGTTAAGGATATCGTGGAAGAAGTCTAAGAGGTTTGTTAAACAGGAACGTTTTTTACGAAAGCCGGGGGGGAAGGAAAGGAGGAGGAGGAAGGGGTAAAGGGGGGAATAAAGGGGTAATGGGGGAAGGAAAAAAGGATAGAAGGGGGGGGGGGTAATAAAGAGAAGGGGAACGAGATAAGGAATGAGGATAGAATGAAAAAAGCAAAAGAGAATGGGAGAGGAGGAGGATGAAAGCGAGCGGAAGGATAAAATGCGTCCAGGAGAGAGAGAGAGAGAGAGCGAGAGAGAGCGAGAGCGAGAGCGAGCGAGAGAGAGCGAGAGCGAGCAGAATTATAGACATCAGGGAAATGGTAGATGGGGAGGAGGGGGGGGGGGGGGGAGCTCCGATGGTGGCTTATTGACAAGAAGGGGGGGGGGGGGGGAAGGGAGGAAGGGATGGGAGAAGTAAGGAATAGGAGGAACGGAAGGGAATAGGAGGATAGATAGATACGAGATAGATAGATATAGATTACATAGATAGATAGCCTAGATATACTGTAGATATATAGATAGATAAGATAAATAGCTAGTTGGAGGACAGGAAATAAGATGGAAGGGAAGGATACCAAACAAGGAAGGAAGGAAAGGATAGGAGAAGGGTTAAAGAGGCATAACAAAGGACAATAAATGAGATGGAAGTGAAGGATAGGAGAAGAATTGATAAGGATTGATGTGGAAGGGAATGGAAGGGGTGGGAGGAGGAAGGGAAGGCTAATTTAAAAGGCGAAATACAGGATGAAAAACAAAAAATAATTACCGTAACCTAAAAGGACGTGGATAAAGAACGAAAAATAGAAAAAAAATCTCCCTCTCTCACACACACACACACTCTCTCTCTTGCTCCAGTAAGGTAACCACTTCCTCCTAGGCCTACAACCGTCTTAACAATTACATACCAGGGTGACCATTGAACAAACTAGATACGGTAGCCTACATAAGAAGCTATACGGTACCCCCCCCCCCCCCCCCCTAACAAGCATATACGGCCAGTCTACTGTATACGGTAAC
>JBAKBP010036657.1:0-18178 GCA_037953745.1 Lithodes maja | reverse complement strand
GTTGTCTTGTGTGTGAGTAATGTGTATTGTAAAGTGTTACATACATATACTTAAAGAGAGCTGCAATGCATAGTAAAATAAAGATATATCCCACTCATCATCCCCATGTGTTCTAGCTAGCAGGCCAAGTCACAGGAACAACGAGTCCCAGCACCGAAAGCGAGAACCCAGGAAAAGACTGTAGAGAACACAAGGACAGATAAATTACGTTACTCTACTATACCGGCACTACGAGCGAGCTGTAGTCTCTGGTACTACACTCGCTCCTGGCTCGGTATGCAAATCAAGGCTAAGTCCTCGCCCCTCTACAGACAACTCCTGGGCATGGTCGGGCTCTTACACATGGCACCAGTCTAGTCACAAATTGGATGATGAGCGGGGCATATAACTCGTGAACATGTAGAACGTTCACCAACTATCCTCATCAAGAAGATCGCTGTTCACATTAACCCCTTAAATCTAATACATGTAAATATATGCTTGTCCTAAGAGTAATACGAGAGGTGAGTGCTGAAACTCCTTTAGGACCTCAAGGGAAGGTTATGCATTTAAATAGAGAGAAGAATGAAATGAGAGTAATGTCGTCAGAGAGAAAGAGTGCAACCGTGAGAAGTTGGGAGAGAGGGCAAGGGATGTTAGAATCTCAAAGGTTCTAGGCAACCTGATCATGGAACACACAGCGAGCCTCCAAGCAATGTGCTGTACGACAACATGGGCAGCCCAGGCAGCATAGGCAGGCGGCAATGGACTACCAACCCTGTCGCGCCCAGCTATAAGCGCAAGGCTGCCAACCAGTCCATACGTCTGGCAACCACCCCCCCCGGCAGCGTGGCGCGTTGCTACCCTCTCGCTCTGAAGCCCAACTCACTCTCTCTCTCTGAACTCCCATTGTCTTATCTATCAACTTCTCTATTGATACTACATATTAAATGGAAGGTCTCGACATGGCTTAAAACAAAACCCACCACTGGTTAGCACATGACGAGACCTTTGCAGAGATACAAAGAACATAGTTATAAGTTGTCACACTCAATATACATAGCTGCTGACGGTAGCCAGCACGGTACAGTGGTACGGGCGGTACAGTGGAGTACCAAGGAGTACAATCAGGTTGCGTTGCCACGCACTGGGTGCGTCACAATAGAAACACAGACTGCACAGACCTTGAGGTCCCTAGTAGGCAGTCTGGATTTAATGCTAACATAGAACAAGTCCATATAGTCCAACTTACTATTAAGTCTAGGTCCGATCTCATTTTACGCCACTCCTGTAGAAAGGAGTACAAAGGAGTACAAAGGAAATCAAGCAACAACAGGTCTAGTGACCCTTCTAGGCTGCTTGTCCTCCAAAACACTGAGGATCAAGTGTCCAAACAGTGGTTTAGAGTGGGTAAGGGAACATTGGAAAGGGAACTACTGCCCTGGAACTAATGTCCGTGGCAGGACTAGGAATTTAGTAGGGGACATATGGATTAGTAACTGAGGGGAGGATAAAATAAAGTTATTCATTTACAAACGCAGTCAGTCGCGGGTTTGATGCGAGATATTTGTCTAGGCGGAGTTTAAATGAATCAACGGTGCTGCAGTCTATAACGTCTCGGGGAAGCCCATTCCACAAGTTGACAACTCGATTGAAGAAGAAATTCTTAGATTCGTGTGAGTTAAAAGATTTACCAATAATTTTGCAACCGTTTCCCCGCGTGTAATTAGATTGGTCGATAGTGAAGTACTTACTACAGTTCATATTGTCGATGCCTTTGATGATTTTGAACACTTAAATTAAGTCACCTCTTAATCTGCGCTGGGTTAAAGGAAATAGATTTAATTCTGTAAGACGCTCTTCGTATGGTTTGTTCTTTAGGCTAGATATCATTTTGGTAACTCTACGTTGAACTCGTTCTAGCGTGTTTATGTCTTTTTGGTAATAAGGGAACCAGCATTGAAAGCATTATTCCAGAAGAGGGCGGACTAAGGAATTGTAAAGGGTTAGGATAACGTCTTTGGATTTATGCTCAAATGACCTGCCTATAAAGCCAATTATTTTTGTTTGCCTTCTTAACAAATTCTGAACATTGTTGACTCGGTTTTAGGTTACTCGATATTGTTACTCCCAGATCGGTTTCTCTGTTTACATTCTTAAGCTGAGTGCCATTCATCGAATAGTTTGCTTTCTCATTTAGGTATCCGATATGTAGTACTTTACATTTATCCGCATTGAAACTCATTTGCCAAATTTGGGCCCAATGTGACAATTTATCTAGATTGTGTTGCATATTGTCAACTTGTTCTTTAGATAGTACGCTATTTGCAATTTTTGTATCGTCAGCAAATTTTGAGATTGTACAGGTGAGACCCTCATCTATGTCATTGATGAAAATTAGAAAGAGAATTGGTCCTAGTACCGATCCCTGGGGTACCCCGCTACTTACATTGGTCCAATTTGATGCCTTACCGTTTATGACTACTCTTTGCTTTCTGTCGCTGAGCCAATTTTCTATCCATTTCAACACACCGTCTTGTATTCCATGCGCTTTTAGTTTTAGCAGTAAACGTTTGTGGGGGAACTTTGTCAAAGGCCTTTTGAAAATCAAGGTATATAATATCTACAGCTTTACTCTCATCGTAGAGGTTGAGGATATCGTGGAAGAAGTCTAAGAGGTTTGTTAAACAGGAACGTTTTTTACGAAAGCCGTGTTGAGTATCTTTAAGTATGTTATTTTCCTCTAAGTGATTTACGAGTCTGTCTCTTATGACCGTTTCTAGCATTTTACATATGTGACGCACCCAGTGCGTGGCAACTTAACCTGATTGTACTCCTTGGTACTCCACTGTGCCGCCGCGGTGCGGTGCCGCTGTGCCGCTGTGCCGTGCTGGCTGCTTATATTGAGTGTGACAACGTATAACTATGTTCTTTGTATCTCTGCAAAGGTCTCGTCATTTGCTAACCAGTGGTGGGTTTTGTTTTAAGCCATGTCGAGACCTTCCATTTAATATGTAGTATCAATAGAGAAGTTGATAGATAAGACAATAGGAATTCAGAGAGAGAGAGTGAGTTAGACTTCAGAGCGAGAGGGTAGCAATGCGCCACGCTGCCGGGGGGGTGGTTGCCAGACGTATGGACCGGTTGGCAGCCCTGCGCTTATAGCTAGGTGCGAGAGGGTTGGTAGTCCATTGCCGCCTGCCTATGCTGCCTGGGCTGCCCATGTTGTCGTGCTGCACATTGCCTGGAGGCTCGCTGTGTGTTCCATGATCAGGTTGCCTAGAACCTTTGAGATTCTAACATCCCTTGCCCTCTCTCCCAATTTCTCACGGTTGCACTCTTTCTCTCTGACGACATTACTCTCATTTCATTCTTCTCTCTATTTAAATGCATACCCTTCCCTTGAGGTCCTAAAGGAGTTTCAGCACTCACCTCTCGTATTACTCTTAGGACAAGCATATATTTACATGTATTAGATTTAAGGGGTTAATGTGAACAGCGATCTTCTTGATGAGGATAGTTGGTGAACGTTCTACATGTTCACGAGTTATATGCCCAGCTCATCATCCAATTTGTGACTAGACTAGTGCCATGTGTAAGAGCCCGACCATGCCCAGGAGTTGTCTGTAGAGGGGCGAGGACTTAGCCTTGATTTGCCTACCGAGCCAGGAGCGAGTGCAGTACCAGAGACTACAGCTCGCTCGTAGTGCCGGTATAGTAGAGTAACGTAATTTATCTGTCCTTGTGTTCTCTGCAGTCTTTTCCTGGGTTCTCGCTTTCGGTGCTGGGACTCGTTGTTCCTGTGACTTGGCCTGCTAGCTAGAACACATGGGGGTGATGAGTGGGTGATATCTTTATTTTACTATGCATTGCAGCTCTCTTTAAGTTTATGTATATAACACTTTACAATACACATTACTCACACACAAGACAACACTATTAATACTTTCATGTATCAATTAACTGCACTGTCGTTTTGCTGCTGTTTCCGGAGTTCCGTTGCGTAGGGCGCATACGGACTCAGAGGGGAGACAGAGTGAGAGAAGCGAAGTAGCCTATGCGGTAGTAGGCTACCGGCGCAGTACTGTTGCCTGCAACCTTTTAGTTATTCCAAGTATAGATTCATTCTTATAATAAGTGACTACTATTTATGTTCCTTCCATGTGTATTATTAGGTATCTACTGGATCATGAACATCTTGTATGCTACATGCTAGTGCATGTTAGTAGGGGACAGTTATTCTAGTGCACGCGCTTTCAAGTAGGCGTGTACATTTGTCATTTAGCATTTCACTGTCATACCTTTAGCCTGCTTCTATTCTACATTATTAGAGGCTTAATATTAACGTAGTTTCTTGAGTATTGCATTTCTTTAGTCATAACGTAACCTATAAATGTCTGAGGGAGTTTAGCCTCATAGCCTACCCCTGTTGTACACTTTCGCCGAGTAAAGGTACCTCGTTACCATAGACGATAACTCTGTAGGGCGTTGGTGCTTTTGTTGTCTGGAGCATATAGTATTTGGGACTGGAATCGAGCGTGTCGTTGTCACATAAGCCATTTCTGTCCTACGATCAAGAATCCCGAATATGTATTGCCGATCCAGCCGTAACAAAATGGCGACCTTGCACAAGATTCAGTAGTATCCTATCACATGTTTTTTGGAGAACTATTCTATGCTACCTAGTAGAGCTGGCTAGAATTTTCTTGCATATTGGAGGAATTTTTATTGTGTCATTATTGTATTGGTGGACTTGCAGATTGTTTCGTTGGGGGTGTCTAGAGTAGAGTCATTCAAGCATCTTTAACATTTTGTGAGTCGAGACTGCAATTAGTAATAAGCACTTTTTTTTTTTTATGAACAGCAATTGTATAACCAGCACTATGTCTAATGACTCATCATTTACGGGGGAGGATAACACGGTACAGCCTAGTAACCAGCAAGTACAACAGATGTTTAGGGAGGGGAGTGTTATAAGTGGAGAGAGGGATGCCCGGGCATTTTTGCAGACACCTTTGACCGAACAGCGCCTGCAGGCTATTGATTGTTACGGTCTTCGCTGTTTAGCCACGGTTTTGGGGCGGGACTGTCCTGACAGTTGGCCCAAGAAGAATTTGGTGGCATGTTTGTTGGGTGATGGCGATGGGGCGGTGGGTGGAGTGGGGTCTTGGGGGGTTCCCTCCAAGCCTCCATTCCACTCTACCCCTGAGCTGGGCCCTCAGCCAGCGAGTCTTAGCACGATGCAGCAGGAGGGTTCTCAAGGGCAAGCTGGCTTACCCGTAAACACGTCTCGGTGTGGATCCCCCATTTTGTGCTCTCCCCCCCCAGGCCTGTCTCCTGAGATGTTATTTCAGCTAGAACTAGCTAAGTTTAAGCTGCAGGAGACTCAGATACAACAGGCTAGTATAGAACGGATTAAGCTGCAGGAGACTCAGATACAACAGGCTAGTATAGAACGCATAGAGGTTGCTAGAATCCAAGCCAATCAGGATGCAACCAGGTACCAGGCTGAAATGGATGTCGAGAAGTCTAGAGTAGAGACCACGGGGCGTCATCTCGGTGGTGGGCACCGGGTTACAGACTCACTTTCGCATTTAATTAAGTTAGTACCCGCATTTGATGAGACAGCAGTGACTGAGTTTTTTGCTCGTTTCGAAAAGAAGTGTCGTGAGTATGACTGGCCGGAGGTTAAATGGGCAGCATTAGTTTCATCACGTCTAGTGGGTAAGGGGTTGAAAGCCTACGATGCACTGTCACTGGACGAGAGTGTAGTGTATGGACTGGTGAAGGAGGCTGTGCTCCGGGCCTACGAACTGCAACCCGAAACTTATAGATTGAAGTTCCGTGGCGTGAATAAGAAGAGCGACGTCAGTTTTATGGAGCACGCACAGGACTTAACAGATGCATGTAATAACTGGTTTCGGTCCGAGCACGCAGAGTCGGCTGAGGAAATTAAGCAACTTTTCTATCTGGAACAGTTTTACAAATGTACTGGAACCGATCTAACGCTGAACATTAAGGAAAAATGTCCCAAGACAGTAGAGGAGGCTGCCAAGATGGCAGACCTCAGATTATCATTGATTCGTGGTTGCGGTGCCGCTCAGAGGGCTGAGTCAGGGCAGAAGGGGCGCTATACCCCACCCACCAGAGTTTTCGATAATAACAAATCCTATGACACACATAACCACACTAAATGCATTGCACCTAATAACACCTACAAACACAAGCCTCTCCCGTTTACTAAAGGTCAGGCCCCTTCTTCACCCGCACAAGGGAAGAAGCCCATTGGGGATGTGAAATGTTACAAATGTCAGAAGCTAGGCCATTATTCACGTGAGTGCCCTAGTAACACTCCCGCTAAGCCGGTGTCATTGGTTCACAGTATCGGTGTGTCTCTGAAGGCTGCAGCAACTGCCCGGGGTAGGTTGTCAGCAGCTGAGGCACACGCGGTAAAGAAGCGTACGGAAGGCTCGACACCTGTCCGGGACACTTTCTGTAGCCATCGGGGGCACGGGTTTGTGAGCTGGGGGAGTGAACTACGGAGGGTTGACTTGCTGAGGGATACGGGGGCTTCGCAAACTTTGTTGAGGAACTTCACAGGGAAACCGATAAATGCGGCCAGAGTTGTTGTGGTGCAGGGTATAAATGCTACGAGGTCATACCCACTTGTGAGGTTGGAGTTGAGAGTGGGAGAGGTGTGCAGGGAGCTGGATGTAGGGATCGTTGAGTGTTTGCCAGTTGAGGGCGTCGACCTTCTTCTCGGCAACGACTTTGCGGTGCCCACTTCCGGGACTCCACCCTTAGTCGTTGCCGAGAGGGCGGCCGACGTGGATGGTGAGAATCGGGAATGGGTTGGGAGGTGCCAACAGGATGAGATGGCCTGTGTGGTAACCCGATCTCGCTCTGCGGCTCCTGCACAGCCTAGCACTCAACCTCGGGGACAGTGGAGGAAGGATCAGGAGAAGGTTGCTAAGGGCAGGAAAAGGGACATTGATTCTGCTGCACTTCTCGGTGATTCGGTACTTGGACCTATAATAAACACGGGAGTTGACTCTGGCCCAGATATGGTGTGTAACAAGGCAGAGTTGGGTAAGACTTCGCGTGAGGCAAGAGCTGTAGCGAGAGCCACTAAGGCAGTAGAGCCTACTAGCCGGGGTAATGTCTTATTACAAAACCATCTTGATGCATTGACGCCCAGGGACATTAGTGAGCAGCAGCTGCAAGACGCTAGCCTAGCTCGTTATAGCAATGGTGCCATAGAGTTGGAGGAAGATGGGGATGCGAAGCCGGGAGATTTCTTTAGGCTCAACAGGATATTGTACCGCAGATTTCTAGACACCAAATCGAAGTGGGAGGGCGGTGCGAGGGTAGTAGACCAGGTGGTTGTTCCAAATAAGTATAGAGAGTCCTTATTGTGTCTGGCGCATGATGTGCCGGTGGCGGGTCATTTGGGGGTAACAAAAACATTGGCGGCATTGGGCAGGTTTTTCTGGTGGCCTGGGGTCAAGGCTGATGTCTGTGCATGGGTGGCTGGGTGTGCGACCTGCCAGACAACGGGGAAGCCTAACCAGACAATCCCGAAGGCACCTTTGTTTCCCATACCTGTCACCGGGCCTCCGTTCAGCAAAGTTGTAGTAGATTTGGTTGGCCCTTTCCCGCCTACTAGTAGTGGCAATAAATTCCTGTTGACAATCATGGATGTGGCTACGAGATACCCGGACGCATACCCCATGAGAAACGGCTCGGCAAAGGCAGTTGTTAAAAACTTATTATTGTTCTGTTCCCGTTATGGATTTCCACGTGAGGTGCAGTCAGACCAGGGGAGCAATTTTACATCCAAATTGTTCAAGCAAACCCTTCAGTTGCACGGTATATGTTCTGTAGTGTCGTCAGCCTACCATCCCGAGAGTCAGGGAGTCTTGGAGCGGTGGCACTCGACCCTGAAGAGTATGCTACGCTGTTACTGTGCAGAACATGACACTGATTGGGATTTGGGTCTGCCGTATGTTCTGTTCGCTGCACGTGAAGTCCCAGGAGAGAGCCTGGGGTTCAGTCCAAATCAACTAGTCTTTGGCCATAATGTGAGAGGACCTTTAAGTATGGTGAAAGAGATCTGGTAGGGCGAAGAGAAGCCGGGGTCTGTACTTAAATATATCCTTGAGAGCCGGGAGAGACTTATAGGTTGCATGGCAGCGGCAGGTAATAACTTGGTTAATGCACAGGCGGTCATGAAGCACCAGTATGACGCCAAGGTGAAGCTTCGGGAGTTTTCGGTGGGTCAGGAGGTAATGTTGCTTTTACCTTTGCCTGGACACCCCCTTTCTGCCAAGTTTATTGGGCCGTATGTGGTGGCTAAGAAACTGTCCGACCTTGATTATCTCGTTGCAACACCTGACCGTAGAAAAAAAACATCAGTTATGTCATGTTAACCTCATGAAAGAGTATGTGAGACGCCCCTCAGAGCCTCTCACTGTCCCTGTGCTGGCCTGCAGCGGCCAGGGTGGAGAAGGAGGTGGGGACAGTCATGCTGCTGAGGAGGATAGCTGGGACTGTGTCATTTCCGCGGAACAGTGGGCGGGGAATACTGAACAAGAGGCTAGGCAAGCTGTAAGTCACCTGCCTGAGCACCAGGGTGCTGCTGTCCTAGGCCTGTTCAGGTCATACCCCTCTGTTTTCGCCGAACACCCAGGTCTCACTACTCAGGTAACGCACGACGTGGACGTCGGTGATAATGTGCCCTTCAAGTCAGTGCCCTACCGTGTGCCCCCGGTAAAGTTGCCAGCTTTACGGGAGGAGTTAAAGTACATGGTTGAGAGAGGGATGATCACTGAAGGTTATGTGAAGTGGACATCACCCGTCACGTTGCAGCCAAAACCTGACGGCAAGGTGCGGTTCTGCATAGATTTTCGTAGGCTAAATGGCTTGACCACTACCAACCCTTACCCTTTGCCTCGAGTTGACGACAGCGTGGACAAGATAGGGAATGCAAAGTACCTTACTAAAATTGATCTTGTAAAAGGCTACTGGCAAGTACCCCTGTCGGACCGAGCTAAGCAAGTTTGTGGTTTTGTGGTAGATGGCAAGACCTACCAATGTAACGTAATGCCTTATGGGCTTAAGAACGCACCTGCCACGTTTCAGAACCTGATGAACGATATTTGTGACGAAATCCCTAACTGCACGGTCTACCTTGATGACGTGATAGTGTATGATGACAATTTTGAAAATCACCTAAGGCACTTAGAGACCCTGTTTGGGAAGTTGCACGATGCTGGGCTGGTGGTGAACCTGAGGAAGTGCGAGTTTGTAAAGGCTACTGTGCAGTATCTTGGCTTCGTGGTCGGGTTAGGCCGGGTGTGCCCCCCCCTGAGCAAGATACAGGCTATCAATATGTTTCCCAGGCCCACCACTAAGCGCCAGGTCATGCGGTTCCTAGGTATGATAGGCTATTATAGGCACTTCATCCGGGGATACTCTACTGTCTTAGCACCGTTAACTGATCTACTGTCGAAGTCAGTGAAGTTCTGTTGGGCTGCGGAGTGTCAGAGGGCTTTCGACCTAGTCAAGCACCTGCTGTGTACACATCCGATTTTGAGAGCCCCAGACTTCTCCAGGAGTTTTCAGCTGGCGACTGATGCCAGCGGTGTGGGTGCCGGGGCAGTGTTACTGCAGACTGATTCCGAGGGCTTGGAACACCCAGTGAGCTTCTTTTCTCGCAAGTTTAATTCGGCACAAAGGAATTACTCGACTATAGAGAAGGAGCTTCTTGCTATCGTTTTGTCGCTCAAACATTTCGAAGTTTATGTTCCAGCCTACGGCCCGGTAGTGACGATTTATACGGACCATCATCCCTTGAAATTCCTAAATCAGTTTCACAATCGGAATATGCGGTTGACCAGGTGGTCCCTAATGCTCCAAGAGTATAATCTCAACATTCAGCATATTGCCGGGAGTGAGAACGTGATAGCAGATTGTCTATCAAGGGTTGATGATCCAGGATAGTCGTGCACGGTGTGTGGGTTGAGCAGGAGTAAAATTAGGCTATCATAACGCCGTCCAAAAAGATTATAAAACAATAAAATAAACGAGAATTTTTTTTTTTAGTTTTGTAAGTCTTTATTGTTGTAGCATGATGCATGCGATATTGTGTTTTATGTATAATTCACACTTCAGTTGTTGTGCACCTTTTGCAATTAGTGGCAGCTAAGGGTAGCAGGTCGGTTGGTTGCCTGTCAGATTTTGATAATGCTTCTAAGGTCGATTATCTAAAATCTTGGGGGGGCTGTGACGCACCCAGTGCGTGGCAACTTAACCTGATTGTACTCCTTGGTACTCCACTGTGCCGCCGCGGTGCGGTGCCGCTGTGCCGCTGTGCCGTGCTGGCTGCTTATATTGAGTGTGACAACGTATAACTATGTTCTTTGTATCTCTGCAAAGGTCTCGTCATTTGCTAACCAGTGGTGGGTTTTGTTTTAAGCCATGTCGAGACCTTCCATTTAATATGTAGTATCAATAGAGAAGTTGATAGATAAGACAATAGGAATTCAGAGAGAGAGAGTGAGTTAGACTTCAGAGCGAGAGGGTAGCAATGCGCCACGCTGCCGGGGGGGTGGTTGCCAGACGTATGGACCGGTTGGCAGCCCTGCGCTTATAGCTAGGTGCGAGAGGGTTGGTAGTCCATTGCCGCCTGCCTATGCTGCCTGGGCTGCCCATGTTGTCGTGCTGCACATTGCCTGGAGGCTCGCTGTGTGTTCCATGATCAGGTTGCCTAGAACCTTTGAGATTCTAACATCCCTTGCCCTCTCTCCCAATTTCTCACGGTTGCACTCTTTCTCTCTGACGACATTACTCTCATTTCATTCTTCTCTCTATTTAAATGCATACCCTTCCCTTGAGGTCCTAAAGGAGTTTCAGCACTCACCTCTCGTATTACTCTTAGGACAAGCATATATTTACATGTATTAGATTTAAGGGGTTAATGTGAACAGCGATCTTCTTGATGAGGATAGTTGGTGAATGTTCTACATGTTCACGAGTTATATGCCCAGCTCATCATCCAATTTGTGACTAGACTAGTGCCATGTGTAAGAGCCCGACCATGCCCAGGAGTTGTCTGTAGAGGGGCGAGGACTTAGCCTTGATTTGCCTACCGAGCCAGGAGCGAGTGCAGTACCAGAGACTACAGCTCGCTCGTAGTGCCGGTATAGTAGAGTAACGTAATTTATCTGTCCTTGTGTTCTCTGCAGTCTTTTCCTGGGTTCTCGCTTTCGGTGCTGGGACTCGTTGTTCCTGTGACTTGGCCTGCTAGCTAGAACACATGGGGGTGATGAGTGGGTGATATCTTTATTTTACTATGCATTGCAGCTCTCTTTAAGTTTATGTATATAACACTTTACAATACACATTACTCACACACAAGACAACACTATTAATACTTTCATGTATCAATTAACTGCACTGTCGTTTTGCTGCTGTTTCCGGAGTTCTATTGCGTAGGGCGCATACGGACTCAGAGGGGAGACAGAGTGAGAGAAGCGAAGTAGCCTATGCGGTAGTAGGCTACCGGCGCAGTACTGTTGCCTGCAACCTTTTAGTTATTCCAAGTATAGATTCATTCTTATAATAAGTGACTACTATTTATGTTCCTTCCATGTGTATTATTAGGTATCTACTGGATCATGAACATCTTGTATGCTACATGCTAGTGCATGTTAGTAGGGGACAGTTATTCTAGTGCACGCGCTTTCAAGTAGGCGTGTACATTTGTCATTTAGCATTTCACTGTCATACCTTTAGCCTGCTTCTATTCTACATTATTAGAGGCTTAATATTAACGTAGTTTTTTGAGTATTGCATTTCTTTAGTCATAACGTAACCTATAAATGTCTGAGGGAGTTTAGCCTCATAGCCTACCCCTGTTGTACACTTTCGCCGAGTTAAGGTACCTCGTTACCATAGACGATAACTCTGTAGGGCGTTGGTGCTTTTGTTGTCTGGAGCATATAGTATTTGGGACTGGAATCGAGCGTGTCGTTGTCACATAAGCCATTTCTGTCCTACGATCAAGAATCCCGAATATGTATTGCCGATCCAGCCGTAACACATACAACTGAGGTTAAGCTAATTGGACGATAGTTACTGGGTAGGGATTTGCTGCCTTTTTTGAATATCGGTGTTACGTTGGCTATCTTCCACTGATCAGGCATAGTTCCAGACTGCAAGGATTTATTGAATAGTAATGTCAGTGGTTTGGAGAGCTCATCCTTAGCTTCCTTTAGAACTCTAGGCGAGATTGTATCAGGTCCAGGCGTTTTATTTACCTTGAGTTTATCTAAACAATTCAATACTTCTCTCTCTGTAACGGTGATATTGCTTAGAACATCTGAATTATCAATCTGAATCGGCGATGGTGTAGGGATATCACTGAGATCTTCTGTTGTAAAAACTGATGCAAAAAAGGTATTGAGGGCATTACTCATTTGTACTTCGTCTTTGGGTCTTTGGTGTATTCTCCATTTTCATCGACTAACGGTCCAACAGTTGAAGTAACTACTTTTTTCTTTCTGATATAACTATATAATTCTTTCGGGTTTGTTTTACTTTGATTCGCAATATGTAACTCTAGGGTCTTTTTACTTTGCTTAATTAACTTTTTGGCTTTGCGTCGTAGCTCTACAAATTTCACCCGTTCTTCGTCATTTTGTGAGGATTTTAATCTATCATTAGCAAATTTTTTAGCAAGCAGGCAGTTTGAAATATCTTTATTCCACCATTTGGGCTTATTATTATGGCCTGGACGCCGTATTTTCGAAAGTATGCAGTCTTGCACTGCTTTTAGGTAAGTGGTTTCGAATAACTTCCAAGATGTATTTATGTCGTTATTGTTAATTAAAAAGCTCCAGTCAGTTTCTTTAAACATAGCTCTAAGTTTATGAAAGTTTGGTTTCTTGAAATTAGGGACTTTTTCGATGCTACTATTTGGTTCGTTACTAGTAAAGTTTAAAGTGAAAGTTATCGTACGATGGTCGCTGTTACTGAATTCATCACCAATATTAAAATTCTCTATTAATTCTTCTTTTGTTGCAAGTACAATGTCAAGAACATTATTACCACGGGTCGGTGTTCGAACAAATTGATAAAGCGAAGTCTCTTGCAAGTTTGTATACAAGTCATGTCCGGAGTGTGAAGTAAGAGTATCGCCCCACTTGGTCACAGGTAAATTAAAGTCGCCAAAAAATACGGTATCTTGTGAGTTACTTACATCTGCAATTTGTTCATAAATTTCTCGGTCAGTTTGCACTGATTGAGCTGGAGGTCTGTATATTAATGCAAGTATTATTTTTGTACCTTTATTATTCTTTATTAGCACAACAGATGTGTCGACGTTCACAATTTGAGGTTTTGACAAGAGGGTCGGGTTAAGACTTTCTTTGATATAAAATAAAACGCCACCTCCGTTTTTATTTATTCAGCTTTTCTCAAACATTACATAACCGGGAAGTGAATACTCTGCTAAAAAGTCTCTATCTTCTGTATTGAGCCAAGATTCTGTTGTACCAATCACATCATAATTTTCAGTAAACACTAGTTCCTCTAAATCTGAAAATTTATTGCGTATGCTACGAGCGTTTGCATAGAATACCTTTAAAGTTGCGGTTTTAGAATTCACAGAACGTTCTTTAATCAAATTTTTGGTTCTGGTCGGATCTACATTTACATTCATGGCTGTCATCGGTCCTCGGTCGTTATCCCTGGCGGTTTTGAATTTGGGTCGTGTTGGTGGAGCTTTATCCAAATTCGCGGTTCTTGACAGATTAGCATTTAATTCCTTCGCAGGTTGCCGCCCTCGCTGTCTTCGGTCCTCCTTCCTGGTTGTCCTGTGCTGAGTCGATTTCTTCTCCGAAAATCCTTCACCGCATCGTTCAGAAGACGCCCAAAACGTGCTGCTCCCACCTGGTTCAGATGAACTCCATCGTCCGAAAATAAATAGTTATCGTAGTAGAAATTGTCCCAGGTGTCGACGAATCCCACGTTTTCCTTCCTGCAGAGGTTTGCTAGACAACGATTTGTGTTGGTGGCTATGTTGTAAAATCGGCTCTCTACACCAAGCTGGGGGACGATTCCTGAGACGATGATCCTTGATGACTTCTCCTTAAATGACTTGATCAGCTGCTGGTACTTTAAAAGCAAATCTTCCGACCGGGTTCGCTGTCATTCATTCATTTTCATTTTCTATGGAGCTCGTCCTGGACATCGTTGGATCCAACGTGGATGACGTACATTGTATTAGCAGGGGCCAGCTTAGATACTTCGTCAACTGCAGCAACTATGTCGTCCACACCACCACCAGGGATACAAAAACGCTTCCTGGTCTTAGGTGCTCTGGCGCACCACGAGCCGGACACAGTAGCGAGGCACCCTTGGCTTAACTTGGAGAGTGGACTTCGTTATGGTCAAGGAATAGATCAGAGTACCTGTATGTCCGAGGCACGTGGCGCGACACACAGAATGAAATGTAAAAAAGAAGGCTCTGTTACAGCCTAGAGTATAAATTAGAGTATATAGATGAGGAAGATCATTAAATGTGATTACAAAATTAACTACCAAATTTCCTGAAAATCGGTTCATAACTTTGAGAGCCCCCTACGCTGGCGGAGGTATGCACTCTATTGATTGCCTCCAATATCTAATAACTTTTTACTTGGAGCATATCCTATATGCTCATCAAATTCGTTATTTTTTACAGACAATCAGACAAACGGAAGCAAAAATATAACCTCCGTCCAACTTCGTCGTCTGAGGTAACAATGAGGGGCACTCTGGAATGCGCGTACCTCCACCTAAGCTGGCGGATGTATGCGCTCCAACCGATTGCCTCTTAAATTGCATTATTTTTTATAAACGTCGCGCTACTGACAAAGGTGCTGATTTGAGGGGCACCTAGGCCGAAATTTAAAACAAATCTTTGTTGCGGCCTAGACGATAGATCAGCGTATATGCATGTAAAAAATAATTGAATTTGGTTCAGTAATAACCGAGAAATAGCACTTTTTGATAAGCGTCGCCCTAACAAGATCAAGAAGAACAACAATATTATAACAACGACTTGTGTAAGCTTTAGAGGTCCTCGCTTCGCACGGACCTAAACACATATACAGTACTAACATATGAGAGAGAGAGAGAGAGAGCAAGAGAGAGAGAGAGAAAGAGAGAGAGAGAGAGAGAGAGAGAGAGAGAGAGAAATACAAAAGCTGGCAATGAAAGAGAAGGGTAGCTCAGACCTGTTAATTACAACGAAAACGCGAAACTGACATAAGCAAAGGGATGAGCTTGCTAGAGACATGATTGAAGAGGAGGAGGAGCCGTGGTAGGAGGAGGTACAAAGGAGTACAAAGGAAATCAAGCAACAACAGGTCTAGTGACCCTTCTAGGCTGCTTGTCCTCCAAAACACTGAGGATCAAGTGTCCAAACAGTGGTTTAGAGTGGGAAAGGGAACTACCTCAAATTGTGAACGTCGACGCATCTTTTGTGCTAATAAAGAATAATAAAGGTACCAAAATAATACTTGCATTAATATACAGACCTCCAGCTCAATCAGTGCAAACTGACCGAGAAATTTACGAACAAATTGCAGATGTAATTAACTCACAAGATACCGTAATTTTTGGTGACTTTAATTTACCTGTGACCAAGTGGGGTGATACTCTTACTTCACACTCCGGACATGACTTGTATACGAACTTGCAAGAGAGTTCGCTTTATCAATTTGTTGGAACGCCGACCCGTGGTAATAACGTTCTTGACATTGTACTTGCAACAAAAGAAGAATTAATAGAGAATTTGAATGTTGGTGATGAATTCAGTAACAGCGACCATCATACGATAACTTTCACTTTAAAGTTTACTAGTAACGAACCAAATAGTAGCATCGAAAAAGTCCCTAATTTCAAGAAAGCAAATTTCCATAAACTTAGAGCTATGTTTAAAGAAACTGACTGGAGCTTTTTAATTCACAATAACGACATAAATACATCTTGGAAGTTATTCGAAGCCACTTACCTAAAAGCAGTGCAAGACTGCATACCATCGAAAATCGGCGTCCAGGCCATAATAATAAGCCCAAATGGTGGAATAAAGATATTTCAAACTGCCTGCTTGCTAAAAAATTTGCTAATGATAGATTAAAATCCTCACAAAATGACGAAGAACGGCTGAAATTTGTAGAGCTACGACGCAAAGCCAAAAAGTTAATTAAGCAAAGTAAAAAGACCTTAGAGTTACATATTGCGAATCAAAGTAAAACAAACCCGAAAGAATTCTATAGTTATACTTGTGGAATGGGCTTCCCCGAAACGTTATAGACTGCATCACCGTTGATTCATTTAAACTCCGCCTAGACAAATATCTCGCATCAAACCCGCGACTGACTGCGTTTGTAAATGAATAACTTTATTTTATCTCCCCCTCAGTTACTAACCCATCTGTCCCCTACTAACTTCCTAATCCTGCCACTGACATTAGTTCCAGGGCAGTAATTCCCTTTCCAATGTTCCCTTACCCACTCTAAACCACTGTTTGGACACTTGATCCTCAGTGTTTTGAAGGACAAGCAACCTAGAAGGGTCACTAGATCTGTTGTTGCTTGATTTCCTTTGTACTCCTTTGTACTCCTTTGTACTGCCCTGGAACTAATGTCCGTGGCAGGATTAGGAAGTTAGTAGGGGACAGATGGGTTAGTAACCGAGGGGAGGATAAAATAAAGTTATTCATTTACAAACGCAGTCAGTCGCGGGTTTGATGCAAGATATTTGTCTAGGCGAAGTTTAAATGAATCAACGGTGCTGCAGTCTATAACATCTCGGGAAAGCCCATTCCATAAGTTGACAACTCGATTGAAGAAGATTTTTTTTAGCTTCGTGTGAGTTAAAAGATTTACCAATAATTTTGCACCCGTTTCCCCGCGTGTAATTAGATTGGTCGATAGTGAAGCACTTACTACAGATCATATTGTCGATGCCTTTGATGATTTTGAACACTTGAATTAAGTCGCCTCTTAATCTGCGCTGGGTTAAAGGAAATAGATTTAATTCTCTAAGACGCTCCTCGTACCGGTATGGTTTGTTCTTTAGGCTAGGTATTATTTTGGTAAATCTATGTTGAACTCGTTCTTTCTTGTCTATATCTTTTTGGTAATAAGGGCACCAGGATTGAACGCAGTATTCCAGAAGAGGGCGGACTAAGGAATTGTAAAGGGTTAGGATAACGTCTTTGGATTTATGCTAAAATGACCTGCCTATAAAGCCAATTATTTTGTTTGCCTTCTTAACAACTTCTGAACATTGTTGACTCGGTTTTAGGTTACTCGATATTGTTACTCCCAGATCGGTTTCTCTGTTTACATTCTTAAGCTGAGTGCCATTCATCAAATAGTTTGCTTTCTCATTTTGGTATCCGATATGTAGTACTTTACATTTATCCGCATTGAAACTCATTTGCCAAATTTGGGCCCAACATGACAATTTATCTAGATTGTGTTGCATATCGTCAACTTGTTCTTTTGAGAGTACTCTATTTGCAATTTGTGTATCGTCAGCAAATTTTGAGATTGTACAGGTGAGACCCTCATCTATGTCGTTGATGTAAATTAGAAAGAGAATTGGTGGGCGTGACGGGAGGGGGAGGAGACCTTTCACCCCTTTTCTTTGTCAATATTAATACCTTTCGTGCCATCTAGGTGTCTATATTTTCATGGTGAGCGATAGCAAGCCTGTACAGGAGGAACTGGCCTTTGGCCGGGACATTTTCTACTGAAAAATGTGCACAATTATCTTGAAGGGGATCTTGGGGATGTATTTTTAAGCTAGATGAAGATCTAGGGAGGAGGCTTCACACACTTCTGACCTCCTGATCCCCACCTCCATTATTTCTCTTCTTCCACCCATACTCCATCCAAATATGTTGTTTTGGTGTTTCATTCCTAACGTTCAACAATTCGTTGAAGTGCTCCCTCCATCTCTCGATTCTCTCTTGCTTCTCGGCTAACACTCGCCTATTCTTATCTTTCGCACCCTTACTACTCTCCCTAACTTTACCTCTTCAGTCCACCATGCTGTACCCTTCACTCCCCTCCCTCTTATCTTTATTCCATATACCTACTCACATGCTGCACACATCTTCCTTAAACACTTTGTTCCCCTC
>JBAKBP010036656.1:0-18178 GCA_037953745.1 Lithodes maja | reverse complement strand
CTAGGATTTAAGCAGAATCATTTTAATCGGGCCTGAAAACAAGGATATCACCGAAAATTTGCCGACCGTTGTACATTTGTGTGATCACCGCCTAACCATCCACTTTGCCTATAATTTGCGTCGTGTGTGGTGTAATCTCTGCTGGGTTATGTATTCAGGGGGGTTGGGTAGGAGGGTGCGGCCAAAGTGTATATACTGTATATATATATATATATATATATATATATATATATATATATATATATAGAGTGTATATACTTTGGGTGCGTCGTTGCCAAAATATGATTTTACTGGGATCTTCAGAATCATAATATATTGTATGAAATGTATAGTTTACTAACTGTACATTTCTTACAATATATACGACATATCATACGTGCAGGGGTTAATATATAACACATGAACCACGCTACCACATTACACATACAGATAAAATGTATATATCAAAGCTTTTAATGAGAATATAATGTGTAACGGATAATTTGATTCCCATAAATTATGATGACTGACTAAAGGGGACTAACTTCATTCCGGCTTCTTCCATCCCTCTAGAGTAACATTATTACAGATGGAAATTGAACATTATGAAACTAATTCAATAATTCAGAGAATCAGACAAAATCACTAGGCATTAAAATATATAAAAATGTTACAAATTAAGTTTTAATTATAATGCAAAACACATTAAAATAGTGTGCAGGGGGGAAACTATATAGGAAGACATTGAACTAAAGTAGAGTGTGGTTAAAGAATTAGTATAGAATGTGGACATATCTAATAGGAAAATAGAACTAATAGAAGATAACCTACATAATAAAACTGGATAACATACCACAAGATACTTAGAAGCAAAGTAAGGGGGTGGAAGTCTCGTGTATGCCCAGGGTTGGGCGTATTTTTTGAAATAAAAGAGACTTGGATAAAAGGCGTGTGGTATCGTCTACGGCTGTGAGAAGAATGGAAAAATCCGAAGGATGTATTGGGTGGCCTGAAGCTTCAGAGTGTTCTCTTATGGCCGAATGAGAAGGTTTTGATAGAGGGAAACCAGTTCTGAATGACCTACCCCGATGATCCGATATCCTAGCAGTGAGATGGCGCTTTGACTGCCCAATATAAGTGGAATTACACCCACTACATATGAAAATATATATATATATATATATATATATATATATATATATATATATATATATATATATATATTGCCTGACGCCGTGATCCCCGAAGGGGTGGCCACGAACGAACCGCCCCTATGCACCTCTGTCCCCAGTCAGTCGACACCCCTCCTCCAGACCAGCACCGCTTTCATTCATATACTTCCTCACTCCATCCTTCCACCTCTCCCTCGGTGCACCTCTCCCTCTCTGTCCTTCCACCTCGCTCTCGTACACCCTCTTAGTCAATCTCTTGCTTTCCATACGTTCTATATGGCCCAACCTTCTCAAGTTGTTCCTTTTCACACTTTCCAGCACATCTACCTCCACACCACACCTCCTTCTTACTTTCTCATTCGTCTGTCTATCCCTCCATGTAACTCCGCATGCACTTCTCAAGCAACTCATTTCCACCGCTCTCACTCTTGGTCTGAGTCTCTTCCCGAACGTCCATGCTTCGCTTCCGTAAATTAGCGTCGGGATTACCACACTGTCATGCAAGGACTTCTTCACTTCCATACTGACCACTCTATTTCTTGTTACTGCTTTCAACGTTCCTACAACACTGTTCCCTTGTTGCACCCTCTCCCACACTTCTTCATCCATAGTCCCATCTTTACTCAACACACTGCCCAGATACTTAAAAGAGCTGACAATCTCCATGCCTGATCGTTCAACTTCACATCACACTCTGTGACTTCACCCTTTTCGAAGACCATAACCTTGCTCTTCCCCGCATTTACCGTCAAATTCCTTTTTTTGCACACTGTTCCAAACTCATTTACCAGACCCTTCAACTCCCATTCATTATTGCTCATCAGAACTGTATCATCCGCAAACAGCAGTATAGGCAGCTTCCACTCATTTCCCTCCCTTTTCAGCGATACACCAACATCCACTGCTCTTCCTAGTATTTCTTTCATGACTCCATCCATATATACAGTAAACAACCACGGGGACATCACACACCCTTGTTTGAATCCAATACTCAGGTCAAAGAACTCGCTCTGCTCATTCTCCACACGTACTGCCGCCTTTGCACCCTCATACATGCTCTTCACTGCTTTCAGCAACTTGCCATCTACTCCGTATATTCAAGGTACTTTCCACATGCCTTCTCTATCCACTCTGTCATAGGCCTTCTCCAAGTCCATAAAGGCAACATACACCTTTTGTTTCTTCTCCTGATATTTCTCCACAACACAATTCAGGGCAAAAATCTGATCTACACATCCTCTTCCCTTCCTAAAACCTCCCTGCTCGTCGCCTATCCATTTTTCCGTTCTCACTCTCACTCTCTCAATCACTACCCTACTGTACACCTTCCCTACTACGCTTAAAAGACATATTCCTCGGTGGTTACCACACACTCCTCTCTCCCTTTATACTATTGCTCAAAAGATTGGTTTACTTCGCAAGTGTTACAAAACATTCGCTTGTGAAACCACAGTCATAAAATCTTTTTATGCTTTTATTTTGCCTCATTTTGAGTATTGCTCTCCTGTTTGGAACTCGGCTGCTGACTGTCATTTGAAATTGCTTGATAAAGTTCTTAATTCTATTAAATTTATTCTCCCTGCTCTATCTCTTGATCTTCATCATCGGCGTCGGGTTGGTGCCCTTAGTCTTTTATTTAATTTTTTTAACAATACTCGGCATCCATTGCATAGTGTTTTACCAGAACCTTTTATTCCAATTCGCGCAACAAGATTTACGAGGAGTCTTAACCCGGCAAGCGCGATAGGCCTCACGGAAGGCTTCCTATAGGGAACGCGATAGGCCTCACGGAAGCAGGACCATAAAAAAAGCTTTCCAAAAAAAAAAAAGGGCCTATCAAAAAAAAAAAATTTGTCTCTAGGTGAGATAATTCCCCTCCAGTACTCATCCATGTAAATCTCACCCACCCCCCTCCCCTCCTTCCCCACCTTATTCCCCCCTCCCTCCCCTCCTCAATTATCACCTATTTTCCCTCTTATTATCATCATTTATCGGTTATTTTTCTCTCCCGCGATAATGTAGCACAAGTGGGTTGCAGAAAAGATCGATATGTAACGCCCAGACACCAGCCCAGACCGCCCCGCTCCCCTCAGTTACCTCACAGACAGCGAGAGAGGAGGGTTGACTGTAGCTCTCTCTCGCCTGACATTACGACCGGGTGGCCAATATCTTCGTTTTTCACCACCCAAATGCTTTTCCCACTTATTTTAGCACTCTTGAAGGTTCATATATACATCATATATGTAAAATAAAAGCATACCGAAAACAAATAATGGTCTATATTGTAAATATAACGAATTCTGTCAGAATCCAAGGCTAGAAATACACAAATAACTACCCTAGCTCCTAGGGCTATTTAGCGCTTAATGACCTTGCCATGACTCCAATTAATGTTTCTACATCTCAGTTTTCTCGGTGTTTTATTCCTTCAATGATTCCCTTTTGGAATCATTTGCCAAACGAGGTTGTACAGTCAACCCATATCTCAGCTTTTAAGTCCAGAGTTAATGTTTTATTACAGCAGTAATTTTTTGTTTTAATCATGATTTGCTTTTATTCTTTTTAGAATGGTGTTTTAATTGACAAACTGATCTTTTCTTCTGGGCTCTCTAACTACTGTAGCCTTTTTCCTTTTTCTTAGTTGTCTTAGTCTCTCTCCAGTACTTCCGGGTATTTTGTGGGGATTCATCTTTTATAGGTGTATCTGCACCCTGTTGGGAGGCTTAGACAGCTTCTATAATAATAATAATAATAATTATATAGGGGGACTATTATGCCAGTGTTCCAGTCATCGGGTGCATTCCCCTTCTCCCATGATAGTTTGCACATTTTCCATACCCATTCGATCATTTTCTCACCACTGTTACGACTGGGGTTCAAATATATCAGGGCTCTTATTCATTGGACTAGTAATGGCATAAATGCTACAACGGAAAGCGCTAGCTCCAACCTATGATGTATATTCCCAGTGAACAAAGAACACAAATACTCTCCAGAGTTCTATATGCAATAATAGGCTATCAAACTCTCAATAAATGTGCGTCTACTCTAGGCTTAATGTTATGTGAAAACAGCCTATTACTACCTATAACCGAAGGTGCTTGGTTATGGTATGCAAAGTAAGGTGGTAAGAGACGTTACAGCTTACGTTACTTTAATCAATAAATGTCAGGCACTCCTACATGAAAGAAAGTGCACTAAAGTCCTTCAACACTAACAAGGAATCTTCTTTAAATGTTAGATGCTATAAAGATGCTCGTATCGGAAATGGAACCCAACAAGGCAGGCAGCGGAACAATGCTCGTGCAGGCTATGCACACAAAAAGGCAGAATATATAATGCAGTCGGAGCCAAGAATATCCTAAACGCTACAACAATAATAATCGCCACGACAATGCAGTATTCCTATCAACAAAAAGAGCCGAAGTCGTTTGTGTCTCAATACATCAAACTAGGCTGCGAAATACTTGTGTAATCATAAATGGGTATGCATAATAAGAGTACTTGGTTTAATATACTTAATGTCTACTATGATTGATAAAGTCTAGCTAGAGTCAATGATACGAGATACTGGTGCGCATGGCATGCCGCATAGCCTAGTGTAAATCTCAAGTCTGTGCGTCAAATATTACGTTATAGTGAAGGGTAGCTCTCTTGAGAAACCTTAATACCGAAGTATCAAGCGTTCTCCTGGCGTACCTCAAAGAAAAACAACCGAGCTTAGAACAGTGCAGAATGGTATAGGCAAAAAGCCCTCATTTGTGCATGCTCTACTCTCAATGGCACACAGACTAGAATTTACCCAATCAACTCCAGTTCTCAGGTATGTCGTGCAGCTTTTAACTAAAGCCTGCACTCATCGGAAACAATACCTTATAATATCAGTCTAGCATTATCTAATCCAGCAGAACACTAATAATTATAGGAAGCGGTACGAAACAATATAAATGCCAACCAATACTTCGTGATCAACTCATCTTAACAACTAAACATACATAGTTTATATCAGACCTTAACACATAATACAACTGGCCAGCATGAAGCTGATTTTGCAGAGTTAACCAGAGGGGGTATAATATTAAGAAAAGGTGGTGAAAGATATGGAAAAAAAGAGAGGTAGGCAGAGGAAAAGATTCTCAGGTGCAGAGCGGGGGACAGGTTTCAAGGGATAAGAGAGATGCGTTCTAGAAACCAGATCTGAGGGAGAGAATGGCGAGGGAACTGTATATATACTCGCACTAGCTTGAGCCGCGTGGGAAAAAAGCGGTAACAAGTCCTCTAACCACTAACAAAGTAGCTAGCAAAACAATACGTCACCAAGCATGGTAAAGAACTCCCTCAACCAATCCCCGCAAGGCAGCCAGCCGTTACGTTATCGAGCGGGGCAAAAACACTACGTGCCCCCTCTCACTCTGTTCTACTCTCTCTCTCTCTCTGATCTTATCATTACTAGTTAAGGAGAAAACATATACTTTACAATTAAATATATAAAGCCTTGACATGGGTGAAAACAAAGAGCCTTTCTGGACTACCCATGACACGAGCTTTCATATGAAATTAAGCACACAACAATACACAAACTGTAGCCACATCCACTGTCCTGGCGATCCTAGCGAGTCACTGTAGGACAAGCCATGCGGTTCTAATGGAGTGGTTAACGTCACACCCCCCCCAAGATTTTTCTCAGAGGCCCAAGGCTCACAAAAATCTGATGGTTAGAACCCATGCTATATCTCTACTTCCCATCATCCAGCGGCAGTAAAATATCTGGCACAGTTCCTCAACAAAACATTTTACAAAATTATAACCCTCCCCAACACAATAGGTTAAATTATATGTAGTTATGCTCCTCAAGAGCGAGCTTCTCTAGCCCAGCATTCTGAGAGGAGTGCAACTCAGAATTACTGCTATATCATACTGAAAAAATTCAACTATCAAAGAAAGAGTTTTTATTTGATTTTTATGTTTTTAATTTGTTTATTTCGGCTGCACTATAGGGGCACGCCTAGTTTTTTCTTCTATACCAAACGCTCAACTCCTGCTTTACGACCCAATACGCTTGGCTACAACCGCGAGCCAACACGCACCAAGCGCAAAATACTATTCAAACTAAAGCAGGAGGCTACCCGTGTGTCAATCTACCCAGGATCATATACCCTTGAACGACCATCTGCAACCACTTTGTCACAACCGGCAATATGGCGTATGTCCAGGTTATATACCAGTAACCTTAGTGACCACCTGGTCAGCCTCATATTCTGATTGTGAAACTGGTCCAAGAACTTGAGAGGGTGATGATCTGGGTAAACTACAACGACCGGACCATAGGCTGGAACATAGACCTCGAAATGCCCCAGTGCAAGCACAACCGCCAGCAGCTCCTCCTCGACAACAGAGCAGCTCCCCTGGGCCGAATTGTACTTCTCCGAGCAGAAACTAACAGGATGCTCCAGCCCATCATCGTCCTTTTCCACAAGGACGGCACCAGCCCCCACACCACTAGCATCCGTTGCTAGTTGGAAAGGTAGGCTAAAGTCAGGGGCCCTGAGGATCGGGTGAGTGCACAACAGGTGTTTCACTACTCCAAACGCCTTCTCACACTCAGGCGCCCATTTGAACTTCTTATCCTTCCAGTTATCCTCCACCTGAGCTTGACTGTCCCGTTCTCCTTCTCCACCTTGACTGCTAAACGTCATCACAGGCACAGTGAGAGGCTCAGGGGGGTGCCTCCCATACTCCTTCACGAGATTAACATGACATAACTGATTGCGCTTCAGTCTGTCTGGAGTGGCTACCAAGTAATCCAGGTCTGATAGCTCCTCCACCACCCTATAAGGACCAGCGTACTTCGCGGATACGGGGTGACCTACAAGGGGCAGTAGAATCAACACCTCCTGACCCACATGAAACTCCCTGAGTTCAACCTTTGAGGTCGTGCCTGTCCTTTCTGAGGGCCTGAGAGCTAGTCAAAATACGGCCAGCCAACTCCAGACTGCGCAACATCCGTTCTCGACTGTTGAGGACACACTTGAGCATAGAACAAGGTTTTTCTGCACCCTCCCATACTTCTTCTACCATATGGAGAGGCCCTCTGACACGGTGTCCAAAGACTAGCTCATTAGGGCTGAATCCCAAACTCTCCCCAGGTACCTCCCGCACAGCAAACAAAACACATGGCAGGCCAAGATCCCAATCCTTCCCACTCTCAAAGCTACAACAACGAAGCACAGATTTCAAGGCTGAGTGCCATCGCTCTAACACACCCTGGCTCTCCGGATGATACGCAGATGACACAACACCAACAATCCCATGCTGTGGCATTGCTTGAACAAAGAGGCTAGAATTAAAGTTGGGTCCCTGGACTGACTGAATCCCCTGCGGGTAACCATACCGGGAAAAATACACTAGCAAGCTTCGGACCACCGTCTTCGCCGACCCATTTCTCATAGGGTACGCGTCAGGGTACCTTGTTGCTACATCTCCCGACTGTGCATCACTGTCCTCCTTCAACTCTTTCGTCTTTTTAAGCTCATCCTCTGCCCCTTCAGGAACAGTTACTGGGTCTTCTCCAGACTCAAAATGTGGTCCTAATAATGAGTCCCCGAGAAGGTCCGTTGATACTAAACTCTCAACCGCATCAACTTTCAACCCCTTCTCGGTACCCTTCCTCCGCTGATCTAAAGATTGTTGACCAGAATGTGACTCCCTGGATGCAGGATCTCCAGTGACAACACACGCCATAGGCTGCACCGGACACTTCTCAACCCACTCCTGCTCCTCCCTACTCATGTCGGCCGGCTTCTCGGCAACGACCATGGGTGGAGCCTCAGAAGTAGGTCCCGCAAAGTCGTTGCCGAGGAGGTCGATGCCCCCAACAGGTAACTTCTCCACAATTCCTACATCCAGGTCCCGAGTCACACCATCAACTTCCATCTTCATTCTTACAAGCGGGTATGACCTTGTCGCATTAACTCCCTGAACCACAACCACCCGCGCCGTATTGACAGGTTTACCAGTGAAATTTCTCAACAGTGTTTGCGATGCCCCAGTGTCACGCAAAATTCTCACCTCATGTCTTCTACCCCCCCACTCCACACAACCGAGTCCCCTGTGTTCACTAAAGGCATCACGGACAGGGAATAAGACTTCCGGATCCTTCTGCACTGGCAGTGTATTTACCTTGGAAGAAATGCCTCTAACAAACTCCGATGTCCTCTTGAACACTCCAATGCCGTGAGCAAAAGACACGGCTGCCGGAGGAGGTCGACTAGGGCACTCATTTGCATTATGACCCTCCTGTTGGCACCTAAAACACATAAATTTCGGTTTCGGCTTATACTGTGTTGTAAAAGGCCCCTGACTTTCACATACGGTGTGGTGTTAGGTTTAGATTCAGTTTTAGTTTCCTTGCTCTTTTGTTTAAATGTGTCATTGCTACGGGGAGGGGGAGGATAACGGTCCCTAGCACTTGCATCGTACTTCTGTGAGGACCCGCAACCCCGAATCAACGACAGCCGTCGATCACCCATTTCTGCTGCTTCGACTAGAGTTCTTGGGTTTTTCTCCTTTAAGTTCAAAGTTAGATCACCGCCCGTGCTCTTAAAGAACTGCTCCAACATCATCAACTGCTTAACTCCATCAAATGGTGTTACCTTCTCAGATCGGAGCCAGTTCCCCATAGCATCGGACAAGTCCCGGGCGTGTTCCAAAAAGGTGCTATCTCTTCCCTTAGTTACACCCCGGAACTTCAAACGGTACGTTTCTGGTTGCAGTTCGTAAGCCCTCAGGACAGCCTCCTTGAGGTCCTCATACACAATACATGACTCCAAAAGTAACGCATCGTAGGCTTTAAGACCCTTGCCTATTAATCTAGAGGATACAAGTGCTGCCCATTTATTCTCTGGCCACTGGTGTTCCTGGCACTTCTTCTCAAAGCGTGCGAAAAATTCTGTTACACCACTCTCATCAAACACCGGAACCAGTTTCAATAAGTGCGAGAGAGATTGATCAGGAGCACGGTTACCAGCCCCAAGTCGCTGTCCCGTTGTCTCCACTCGCGACTTCTCTACGTCCCTGTCGGCACAGTACCTAGTCGACTCAGCTTGGATTTTTGCTAGCTCTATTTGCTGCTGAAGCTCAGATGCCCTGATAGCCTTTCTCTCTTCGATCTTATCTAATTCGAGCTGAAGCAATAATTCTGGAGATAACCCTTGAGGAGGTGAAGGTGCTACAATGTTTGAAATTACCGGTAGTCCCCCCAGGGGCAACCCACCCTGCCAGTCACCACCCACCTGTGGAAGCGTACCCGGGGTCGGCAAACCACTGGGATGGCTGGGAGTCGAGTGTAGGGGAAGCATGGCCGAAGGGCTCTGAGCACTCAACCCATCTCGCTCACCAGTCACCCTGCCCAGTACACACGTTATCAAGTTATCCCTGGTCATGCTGCTAGTAACCGCATGACCGATAGCTGTGGCCAGGCATTGAAGACCGTACCGATCCATACCCTCCAACCGCTCGGCAGTAACAGGCCATTGCAAAAATATCCTAGCATCCTCCTCACAGTTCACCTGATTAACCATATCATCATACTGCTGTTCCTCAGTTTCGACATTACATACTGTGTCTCCATTCTCCTCTGATCCGGTATAAGACATGATGCTCACAAAAATTTCCCACCTCAATATTCAGAAAAGAAGCACCCCAAACTCTTATACCTCAATATACACACAAAAATTCTCGGAAATACTCAAGGGCTATACTATGTTGCAAAAACAAAATTATTCTTGCTGATCCCCGCAAAATATTCCCCAAAACAACAAATGTTCCCTGCTAATAAATGTAGGTTCACCAAATCCTAGGTAAGGTCGCCATTTGCTATGACTGGGGTTCAAATATATCAGGGCTCTTATTCATTGGACTAGTAATGGCATAAATGCTACAACAGAAAGCGCTAGCTCCAACCTCTGATGTATATTCCCAGTGAACAAAGAACACAAATACTCTCCAGAGTTCTATATGCAATAATAGGCTATCAAGCTCTCAATAAATGTGCGTCTACTCTAGGCTTAATGTTATGTGAAAACAGCCTATTACTACCTATAACCGAAGGTGCTTGGTTATGGTATGCAAAGTAAGGTGGTAAGAGACGTTACAGCTTACGTTACTTTAATCAATAAATGTCAGACACTCCTACATGAAAGAAAGTGCACTAAAGTCCTTCAACACTAACAAGGAATCTTCTTTAAATGTTAGATGCTATAAAGATGCTCGTATCGGAAATGGAACCCAACAAGGCAGGCAGCGGAACAATGCTCGTGCAGGCTATGCACACAAAAAGGCAGAATATATAATGCAGTCGGAGCCAAGAATATCCTAAACGCTACAACAATAATAATCGCCACGACAATGCAGTATTCCTATCAACAAAAAGAGCCTAAGTCGTTTGTGTCTCAATACATCAAACTAGGCTGCGAAATGCTTGTGTAATCATAAATGTGTATGCATAATAAGAGTACTTGGTTTAATATACTTAATGTCTACCATGATTGATAAAGTCTAGCTAGAGTCAATGATACGAGATACTGGTGCGCATGGCATGCCGCATAGCCTAGTGTAAATCTCAAGTCTGTGCGTCAAATATTACGTTATAGTGAAGGGTAGCTCTCTTGAGAAACCTTAATACCGAAGTATCAAGCGTTCTCCTGGCGTACCTCAAAGAAAAACAACCGAGCTTAGAACAGTGCAGTATGGTATAGGCAAAAAGCCCTCATTCGTGCATGCTCTACTCTCAATGGCACACAGACTAGAATTTACCCAATCAACTCCAGTTCTCAGGTATGTCGTGCAGCTTTTAACTAAAGCCTGCACTCATCGGAAACAATACCTTATAATATCAGACCCCTAGTCTAGCATTATCTAATCCAGCAGAACACTAATACTTATAGGAAGCGGTACGAAACAATATAAATGCCAACCAATACTTCGTGATCAACTTATCTTAACAACTAAACATACATAGTTTATATCAGACCTTAACACATAATACAACTGGCCAGCATGAAGCTGATTTTGCAGAGTTAACCAGAGGGTGTATAATATTAAGAAAAGGTGGTGAAAGATATGGAAAAAGAGAGAGGTAGGCAGAGGAAAAGATTCTCAGGTGCAGAGCGGGGGACAGGTTTCAAGGGATAAGAGACATGTGTGCTAGAAACCAGATCTGAGGGAGAGAATGGCGAGGGAACTGTATATATACTCGCACTAGCTCGAGCCGCGTGGGAAAAAAGTGGTAACAAGTCCTCTAACCACTAACAAAGTAGCTAGCAAAACAATACGTCACCAAGCATGGTAAAGAACTCCCTCAACCAATCCCCGCAAGGCAGCCAGCCGTGACGTCATCGAGCGGGGCAAAAACACTACGCGCCCCCTCTCACTCTGTTCTACTCTCTCTCTCTCTCTGATCTTATCATTACTAGTTAAGGAGAAAACATATACTTTACAATTAAATATATAAAGCCTTGACATGGGTGAAAACAAAGAGCCTTTCTGGACTGCCCATGACACAAGTTTTCATATGAAATAAAGCACACAACAATACACAAACTGTAGCCACATCCACTGTCCTGGCGATCCTAGCGAGTCACTGTAGGATAAGCCATGCGGTTCTAATGGAGTGGTTTACGTCACACCACCAAACCTCAAAATGTCCCCACACACTCCATCTCTTCCTGGTGCGTTCCCCAACTTCACTCTGTCATGGCTTCCCACACTTCTGACCTCCTGATCCCCACCTCCTCCTCCACTACTTCTCCTCTACTCCCTCCCATACCCCATCTAACTATAAAGAGAGAGAGAGAAATGAAAGATGTAAGTGATGGTCTGTACCAGTGACTCTCAAGTTAACAGTGACTGGATAACATAAAACCACTAGCCTGTCTTATGTGTCCCTCTCCCTTTTCTTCACACATGCATATAAATTACTATATTTGTCTATCTATCTATCTATCTATCTATCTATCTATCTATTACAGAAATAAGGAAAGCAACTCCCATTATTTGCTGGGGAGTGGTTTGTCAGGCATAAGGAAAACGCGGACTGAATATTACTATTCCCAACATTTGTGGGACGACATTATCCACCTGATTTGCATGATTTACATGAAGAGCTACCGTCCTGAATTGAGAGTGGAAACTACTTGTGAAGGTTCAGAAACAAAGAAAAGAATTACGGTTGGGGACGAACCGCGGTGTGTGGGTGATGGTATTAATTTGAGAGGTTAGGAGAGGTTGAAAAGAGGGGTGATTGAAAAGGAATGGAAAAGTTGTATGGATGTAGCCTGCGTGTGTGTGTGTACGATATAATTAAGTAGATAGATGGATATATATATATATATATATATATATATATATATAGAGAGAGAGAGAGAGAGAGAGAGAGAGAGAGAGGCGGGGGGGAGGGTAGTTAGGAACGTTTTGGAGAGAAGAGTGATATGAATGAAAGAGGAAGTTTCGAGAATGTCCAATTGTGAAGGGAAATGTGTGTGTATATGGATTCAGAGGGTATGAAAAGGGAACTGATGTAAGGGACTGAAAGAAGGACTGAGGAGGTTGGGGAAGTGAGGATAGAAGGGTCAAGGAAGGGTGCTAGGGGAAATATATGAAAGTGTAAAAGGAGGGAAGAGTAGGGTGATCGAAAGAACTAGGGGGTGAATCTAATGGTTGATCTGGATGCTGGTGAAGTAGTATAGTGATCAAGAGGGGAAAAGAGGGTTTTGTATTAGGCTTAGTTGTGAAGTTAAAGAGTTTGTAAAATTATCGAGGACAATGGGGGCAAGGCGTACTGTGAGATATACGGAGGGCTACCTTGCATTTGAGGTAAGTTTGACAATATAATTTAATAGGATAAATACAGACTGAAGCTGTACACATTTGGCGTGCAACCTATTGTAGCTTGAATGCTACGCACATGTTGTGGTCAGATGTGGTCGAGTGTCACTACCATGGTTTTAATACACCTCGCAATGCTAAAGATAAGTCTGTCATCCTTGATATGCTTCATTATATTTAGGATTATATACTAAAGGTTAATTAACCTGCATAAGAAATGGTATTTACATCTATGAAAAAGCCAAGGTTCTCAAGGCAATTAATGCAACGTGGCGCTCGAAAGCAATTTTGGACGTACATTTTCACTTTACAAACTGTTGTTAGACGCTGGGGCTATTGATGGGAGTTGATGGGACACGTTGGAGGGTTTGGAGATGGAAAAGGGGTGAGGGGAAGATGTTGATAGAGAATTGTGGGATGTGGGAGCTTGAGGGAAAGAGCAGAGGAGCGTAGTTTCATAGTGGGTAATAGAAGTGACACAGTTGGGTCACTAGGTTGTGGTTTAGGGGGATGGGGCGAGGCCACCTCCAGTACCAGACCGCGTCGACCATACTGTGATGTCAGCAAGGTGGTGCGACATTTACGGACCGCTCTGTCTCCCAAGTCTATAATTACTCTCCCTTTCATATTTTATCAGTTTAGTTTTAAATTAAAGTACACATAAAACTATATTTATCTTTTACTGTGTACGCAAAATTATATTATTATATATTATTATGCCGATATTATAACAACATACTTTGGTATTTACTGCAAATTACACTCATACCTTGAAAAAGTATTTGTACAAGATGAAAACGTATTATAAGTATATCACTATTACTTTTTTCCTATTGGAAAATATAATACAAAATGCTATATACTGTACAATGCTATATACTGTACAATGCTATATACTGTACAATGCTATATACTGTACAATGCTATATACTGTACAATGCTATATACTGTACAATGCTATATACTGTACATTGCTATATACTGTACAATGCTATATACTGTGCAATGCTATATATACTGTACAATGCTATATACTGTACAATGCTATATACTGTACAATGCTATATACTGTACAATGCTATATACTGTACAATGCTATATACTGTACAATGCTATATACTGTACAATGCTATATACTGTACAATGCTATATACTGTACAATGCTATATACTGTACAATGCTATATACTGTACAATGCTATATACTGTACAATGCTATATACTGTACAATGCTATATACTGTACAATGCTATATACTGTACAATGCTATATACTGTACAATGCTATATTTTATACACAGCCAATAAAGAGAGCCTTACTGGAGAGCCAATATAAGCGACATCCACTATTATTCATGAAAAAATACATATAAATAATTAACTAAATGTATTACTATGTAAATTAATATAAACATATAATTAATGTAACACACACAAACACACATATAAAGGAATTACCTGTGTACTAGGCCGAATCCAATCTCCGTTCCGGGATTATACTTTTTAAATCCAATTCCCTTACTTAACCACACCTGCAGACACACTCACAATCACAATCACACACACATACACACACACACACACACACACACACACACACACACACACACTACAATAATTATACAATACAGTACACATAAGTCTATTTATCTAGGGTTTGAAGCTTTCTCTTCATGCCTACATTCTTATTAGCTCTGGTAGCTGCTGGGATGTTATTTTCTTTAGCTCAGTACTATTTAATATTGCATTTGTAGAAGCATATACCACCATACTTTCTATTTTGGCGGTGTTATGACCCTTTTCACACATTTCATTAGGGAACAGGAGATCAACATCTGCTAAAGCCATAACTGTGTGCTGTGTTGCTATATTGCTTTAGCTAGTAGCATTTCGAAAGGCAGGAAGTTGAACAAGTTTTTTTAATAACAATATAGTTATACATAACCATGTTGGCTGTCACACTATCTGGGTAAATAAGAGAACCTCTGCTAATTCCAGCAATGTAACTTAGATTTTCAGGGATGTCTTCATCACTATCTGAACACGTAATAATTTCTTTACATGCATAACATTTCATTATCTTTATCACAGAGTAACAGCAATAGCCAGCTAAATAAACTATCACTGGGGTGATGTCTTTACACCTGTCAATATCCTCCTTACAAACTTCAACATTCGTATGACATAAACCAAAATAAATTTCCTCATCTGTTTTTACTTCTTCATAATTAATGTCTTCAACATTCCTTAACATGGCCTTCTTGTCGAGTATGGGTAAACTTAGTTTTAACACTGACATCATCCGTATCTTCTTTTCACACTCATATATTTGGCGTACAGAAATATTGTAATTTCCTCCTGCTAACTGCCGATAGTGACCAAATCTTGCTTCCAAATGGTCTGTTTGAAATGTTCCTGTTATATGTAATCCATCTTCAGTTCTGTTATGCAATAATTTGTAATTTCTCTAACAGACACACACACAAGGACACACGCACTCCTCACCACACACACGCAATAATCACACATACAATACACACACACACACACACACACACACACACACACGCACTCGCTCTCACTCTGTTTTTAACTATCTATAGTATCTATATATTTAACTATATCTATCTATCAATCTATCTTTTTAACTATCTATAGTATCTATATATTTAACTATATCTATCTATCAATCTATCTTTTTAACTATCTATAGTATCTATATATTTAACTATATCCATCTATCAATCTATCTATATATCCTCCTTACAAACTTCAACATCCGTATGACATAAACCAAAATTTATTTCCTCATCTGTTTTTACTTCTTCATAGTTAATTTCTTCAAAATTCCTTAAAATTACCTTCTTGTCGAGTATGGGTAAACAAAGTTTTAATATAGGTTACTTATAAAGTATTTAGAAGGGGGGAAATAATTTGGAAACACAGCGCGATCTTCCCCATATCTCACTCAAATGTATACTGACCTGTGAGGGTAGTGCGAAAATGAACCCTACCTTTGCCTACTTCACAGAATTTAAAGGTCCCATCCGTGCGGCCTGGTACTCTCGGTGGCCTCGGATGGGGAGGGACGGTGGGAGGGTGTTGATGGGGGATGTTGGGTGTGGGTTACAAAGGGAGCAATGATGATGTTGGGGTTAAGGTTAGAGGAATAAATGTGTTGGGGAGTTTAGGGATGGATGAGCTACAGAGGAGAGGAGAGAAGGGGTTGAGGGATGATGAGGTGTGATGGAGGGATAGATGGGAAGGAGAGACTGGGTTAGGAATTTTGAAAAGGTTTGCAGGCAGGTGAGATAATGAGGAGAGAGAGAAGGATGTACATGTAAAGGTGGATAGGGGTGATGGTGAGGGATGAGGGAAGGATATAATTGTAGAGTTCGGGATTGGTTAGGGAAGAAGTATTAGGGGTCACGTATTCCTCCCAACCCCTCACATTCAACAGAACACAGTCTGGCCTTTTGTTGGATGCTCTCAAACGTTTAGCGTTTTACACCAACTGACGAACATGCACATCAGGTCCCGGGAACTGAAAGGGATGGCTGCATACACTCACAGTGGAGAGGTTGTGACAACGGCTTTACAGACACCGCCAGGCTGTGTACTTCTGTATCGTATATTATAATGTAGCTGTGCACAATATTAGACAGGTGATGAATATCGGTAATATTCAGAAAGGCTATTGGCTATCTTCATTATCGAATGCCAGCGGGTTGTTTTCTGAAAACAAATTGACACCACCCAGTGTCCTAAGTAACTGAGATAAGGATTCAGAATGTTCCTGTTATCTACATGTTCACTAACTGCTACAATGGTGTAGTTTATTTTTCGTTTCTTACTACTTAAGCTTATACATGTGTTGTGTATTTACGTGTGTGTGTAGTGTTTATATATAATGGAATAATATTATGCATGTATTATTTTCAATATACAGTATTTGATACAGTTTGTGATATTTCGTATATAAGGACGAATAAAGCAAGACACTTATTGGAAAGCAGACGGAACACAATAGGATATGCAAAATGGTGGACGTAATCGTAAACATGGATAAGCTCTCTCTATGAGCGACTAGGCATACAGCCACACGCCACACGGGCACGGCCACGCAAAGCCTACAACACATGTGAAAGGTTTTTGTACCTGCATGTTGGTTTATGTCGTTCCTATATATATTTACGTATTTTACAAAGAATAACTGAAATGGTCCTGTTGTCTCGTGCAGTTTATATAATTTACATAATTGTGGTGACTTGACTTTTTTGCAATATTGGTTCTACGATTTCTCGCTCTGTTATGATCAACACATTCACAAAACACGCACACACTAGACACAATCACACACACACACACACACAAATAGGCAGTAGCACACACACTGCCTTGAGAGAGAGCTTGCACATGAGCGGAAAAAATGTTTACATCCCAAATTACTGGAGCCACCGACAAATCACTAATTGTAGGACATAAACTCAGACAAACTAAACTTGTAATGGTATACAGTGAGGTTTTCCTGGGACTTTGCTCGATGTTCACTTCACCATACCAAAGGCAGTATAGTGGCCAATAGTGTTAATTTAAAAACATATGTTAAGTTAATTTTACATATATTATTGCTATTTAGCGACACAATGATTTATAAAAACTTCAGCCTGCACACACAATAGTATGTAATTAAATACATTTACTTGTTCTATTACATATAACTGCACTACTTTAAATAATTACTGATTTAGGGAACTAGGTAGAAAGCAGATGAATATAGGTGGCTTACTTACCATAAAATATATTGTATTTAAAAGTTGCCTAACCGAGATAGCTGACAAATGTAATTATGTAAATACTACTCGAATGTCGGAATTATAGCCAAGAGTTGCTATGAGTCATAACTTATAACCGTATCCCTCCGCTTCTCTCTCTCTCTCTCTCTCTCTCTCTCTCTCTCTCTCTCTCTCTCTCTCTCTCTCTCTCTCTCTCTCTCTTTCACACACACACACACACACATGACCGTGACCATAAAGGTTGAAGTGATCCCATAGTTGTTGGGTCAGTGTGTCAGAACCGTCAATAAGGAGCATCACACCAACTCCTTCCCAGTACATGCCATGTTCCTCCCAGTGTCTTGTGAACC
>JBAKBP010036655.1:0-18178 GCA_037953745.1 Lithodes maja | reverse complement strand
ATGGGTCGACCCTGACCTGGCAACCATGCCAAGGCCTCGTCGCCCACCTTAAACCACCGAAACAACGAGGCTAACGGTCTTTTAACAGTCACATGACCTGCCTGCGGAACATCTCGCACCGCCCGAGTTGTGAGACTCAGGGGCTCGGCACGACCAGTGGGGTATGAACCGAGCTGGTGCTGGAGTGCTGCACACTGCTGCTCAGGCAGGTGCTCTAGCGCTTCCACAGCCACCAGACTCGTGTCCCCCGCCCACTGCTTCGCCGAGACATGACAATCCCTACTCTCCTCCACCTGTGCCCTACTGCCCCCCTCTCCTTCTCCACCTTGGCCGCGGCAGACCAACGCAGGGACAGTAGGCTGCTCAGGTGGTTGCCTCACAAACTCCTCCAACAGGTTCACATGACATGCTTCCCCGTCCTCGTGTTTAATCTCGACAGCACCATTACCACACTTCTGAACTTCCGGATCCTCCAACTGCAGTTTACAAATATCTGAGGGAACCAACCTGTCTAGATGCTTCCGAAGCAACCCAAATCCTTCCCCAATATCAAACTGAGCAATCCTTTTTTCTCTCCGTGTGCAACGTTGCTGCCCCGGAGTCTCTTCCGGCCCTACCTCCTCACTAACTGTGACAGGTCCTGGGGCCTCTCCAGACTCCAACATAGGTGCCAATACTAAATCACCCAGGAGAGCCGCCGAGTCAAAACTCTTAAAACCAACTCCAGCTTTAGCCTCCTCCTGTTGATCGTTCCTCTGCTGGTCTGAAGACGGAGGACTAGGCTGTGACACTTTAGCTGCCCGAGCTCGGGTGACAGCACACGCCATGGGTTGTGCCTGGCACCGCTCGACACACTCTTGTTCTCCCCCACTCACGTCGGCCGGCCTCTCGGCAACGACTAAGGGTAGAACCTCAGAAGCGGGCATTGCAAAGTCGTTGCCGAGAAGAAGGTCGACGCCCTCCACTGGCAGTTTCTCCACAATCCCGACATCCAATTCACGTGTCACACCATCCACCTCCAACTCCAACCGCACCAGCGGGTATGACCGAGTTGCATTAATACCCTGCACCACTACCACCCGAGCCACATTTATAGGGTAGCCAGTCAAGTTATTCATCAGAGTCTGGGAAGCACCTGTATCACGCAAGACCTCTACTCCATGCTTGCGCCCCGCCCACATCACGCAACCCCGTCCTCTATGGTCGCAAAAAACATCCTGAGCAGGGTTCGAGCCTCTCAGGTGTTTCTGCATTGGCTGTGCCTCAGCCTCTGACGAACTGCCCCGGGCAAACTCAGAAGACTTCGGAGACACACCAATGTTGCAGGCCAAAGACACAGCTGCTGTAGGTGGTTTGCTAGGACAGACTCTTGCAAAGTGCCCCTTTTCATGACAAAGATAACACTCCAACTCCCCTCTGGGCTTCCCTTGGTACTGGGAAGGGCCCGGCCCCTTCTTAAATGGGACGGTGTTAGTCTTGTGGTCAGTCTTGGTATCATAGCTCTTGTACTTGTTTGCATAATGTATATCACTAACTCGGGGGGGTGGGGTGTCACGCCCCTTGTTACCTGCCTCACTACGCTGGGCAGACCCGCACCCACGAATTAATGATAGCCGGAGGTCAGCCATCTCAGCTGCCTCCTGTAGAGTTTTAGGGTTCTTTTCTTTAATAGTTAAAGTCATATCTGCACCAGTACACTTATAAAACTGCTCGAGCAGAAACAGCTCAGTCAACTGTTCGGCCGTCTCAGCTTTCTCAGAACGTGTCCAGTTAGCAAGTGCATCTTTTAAGTCCCGGGCATGTTCAAGAAAGGTCGCCTCCCTAGTCTTCGTAACACCCCGAAACTTCAATCGATATGTTTCTGGTTGCAACTCGTATGCCCGTAGGACAGCTCTCTTCAATACTGGGTAGTCAATGCAAGACTCTAAAGGCAGTGCATCATAAGCCTTCAGACCCTTACCCGTAAGTCTTGAGGAGACCAGAGCTGCCCACTTCCCTTCAGGCCAATTATGCTCCCTACACTTCTTCTCAAAACGATTAAAAAATTCTGTGACTTCAGTTTCACTAAATGCCGGCACCAATTTGACTAAGTGGGACAAGGACTGTTCTCTTACTTGGCCCTCCCGGCCCATCCGAATCCCTGTCGACTCTGCACGAGTCTTATCTAAGTCTATCTGAGCACAATATTTCTCGGAGTCGTATCTAAGCTCAGCCTCGTGCCTCCTGACCTCAATCTCATGCCTCCTAGTCTCATTCTCCTGCTTCCTAGTCTCATCCTCCCGCCTCCTAGACTCAGCCTCCATCTCCTGCTTCCTAGCCTCAATCTCAATTTTAGCAAGCTCGAGTTTAAATATCATCTCAGGAGACAGGCCGGAAGAGGGAGCTGCCACTACTGAAGGAGGGGGGGCAAGAACTGGGGAACCACCATACGCACCGCCCGAGGGCACTCCAATCTTCCAATGCTCATCCCTCTGTGGGAGGGTGCTAACCTCCGGTACTTGAGTGGACGGCACTGTGGGAGTCGAGTGAGAGGGGATCTGGGGAGGAACCCCCCCAAACGCCCTCTCCTCCGAAACCCCATGTCGCCCACGCAACACCCAGGAAATCAGCTCCCCCTTGGACATCCCTCCTACATTGGATAGACCCAAAACCTTGGCTATCAGGTGCAAGCCATAAACATTCACCCCAGTCAGCCTCTCCTCCGTCACATGGTACTGCTTACTCACAAAAAGTCTAGCATCCTCCTCACTAGTTACTAACGGCACCTCCTCACATAGCATCTCTCGCTCCTCGTCAGTACTAGGGCCCGACATACTGAAGTTCACCAAAAAATTCTCGAGACAAAAGTGTTAAACTCCCTTATGCAAGCACTAATTACTAAATTAACTGGAGTCTCTTAAATGCTCTCCTAATTGCCTTACAAAAAAAATATTCTTCAATATGTACGCTAAAGTACGAACAAACAAATGTTGTACAACTCTGCAAAAAATTATACTGTTCACAAAATCCTAAGCAAGGTCGCCATTTGTTACGACCGGGCACTCGGGTACACTAGGGCTCTTACACAGGACTCGAGTATGGCTCGCTGCCACAACGGAAACACACGATCCCAACCCCAGAGTACTGCCAGCCGAACAAAAAACGCCACTACCCTCCAGAGTTCTATCTGCTATAACGGGGTATACAAGAACTCGGTACTAGCGTTTCACACAACAGACTAATAGCAAGACGGGAGTTATCTAGTCTGGTCAACAATCAAACAAAGAAGAAAGTACTACAACACTAAAGAATAGTGTTGGCCGAAGCCGAAGTAATCCACCCTTGAACTAAGAACTTAAGAAGTCCTCCACCCTCTACTTCGGATCGGCACTATTACGTTACGTTAAACAATAGTCCTCGAGCATCAAGCAAGGAATCTTCTGATAAGTTAGATGCTTCTCGAATACTCATAAGAAGTAAGTATCGGATTTTGAACAGCAATTTAATGAATAACTCACTGGTAATTAAAGGCTTTAAATTGACATAAGAAGAATTATAAGAATAAGCAATAGGATATGGCAAACATTAAGAAGAAGTACTCCGACAATGCACTGGCAATAGCCTACTAAGATTGTGCTCGTGGGCCACTAATCTCTGAAGTAGCTAAGCGTGCCACACATGAAATCAATAGTGCTTAAACAATAATATACATAAGGAGAAGCTTCAATACTATACTGTATCTGCTGGTCGAGCAAAGTCTAGCTGGGATATCTAAGGTTAAGAGACAATGGCTGAGCAAGCGGCTCGTAGCCTAGCGAGGTCCTTAAGACTGTGCGGCCAAATTACGGTAATTGACGGGATGCTCTCTTGAGAGATCCAGATCACTAGTATCTGGTTCTCTCCTGGCGATCCTCTCAAAGTCAAGCAAATGAGATAGCACAGTGTTGGGTGGCACAGGCAAAAGCCCTCACTCGCAACACAGTGCTAAACTCCCACGGTACACAATCAAAAAGACCCCCTAGGCTTCCCACGTCTCCGTTGCAATTGTGCTGGTTCAACCAACCTAGCACTCATAGGAAATCACAACTCGAGGAACCCTATCCCAGTCTAGCATTACCTAAACCAGCAGAAAACAGGAACATGAATAATAGTACACAGGGAAATACATATACGAGTGCAACAAACATCAATCAATCCTATTCTAGTTAACCCTTCCAAAAATAGGCTATCTAACAGGCACTTATCTCGTGAGAACTCAAGCGATAATACTTTGGCTGACTAAATCTGCACCAAAGGGGTCATTGGTTAAAAAGGGACGAGAAGAGAAGAAAATAGGCTGTTCAGAGAGTAGAGAAAGTTCACATCAGTCGGAAGAATATCGATAGTTGCAAGGGATATGAGAGGTCGCTTTGCCTGATGAGTTCTGATCTAAAAATGGCGAGACCTCCCTTTTTATACTCGGCCCCGTAGCGAGCATAACGGCAATCATGACGTCACATTCTCTCTCTCAATCTGGGATCGACAAAGGATTCCCACGCGCTTGATGAGGGGGGAGGGAGGGGGGAAGGAGGGAGGAGGGAGTGAGGCCTACACACCTCGTGGCGCGCACACTGTCCTCCGTTACATAACTCGCTCTCTCTCATCACATCATTATATATATATAAATCTCCCACACACAATACTTATATATAATGATTTAAAATAGAACTCGTTGACTTAAAAGAAAACAAAATACATAATGATAATACTTATAGTACAACGGTTCACATAAACTGAGGTTAGGAAACTCTACACAGACTACAGCCAAAGTTCCTGCCCTGACGATCCTAGCGAGAGTGGGGCCTGACTGGGCGTTCTGTACAGCATGCTCATACTCGACATGCGTCACAACACACACACACTAAGAGCACATAAGCAAATGCACTACAATTATACAGACACACACACATGCCACAAAATACACACACACACAAACGCGCGCGCACACGTACACCTTATAAACACATCTACTTTTCACAAGAGCACACTAAACACTAGTCACAAACATCTACTTTTCACAAGAGCACACTAAACACTAGTCACAAACAGCTGAGCTCTGGAACTCTCTCCCAGAATCAGTCTTTCCCTCTTCCTATGACTTAAATTGCTTCAAACTCTGTGTGTCCAGGCATTTTGGCTCGAACGTCCCTTGATTTTGGCCCTGTCACTCTTTCAACTATGGGGGAGGCACTCGCTATTGGCAGTTATGCCTTTTGCCTCCCTCAATCACATAGAAAAAAAAAAAAAAAAAAAAAAACACACACGCATATACTTCACAAACAAACGCAGAACAAACCCGCATACACCCCTTACACTAACAATCACACACACGCGCGAGCGTTTTTTGTGTTATAGTGAAAAGATAAAAGGCGCTCACAACCTACTGTATACAGTATATATAAATGCACTTATTATTGCTTTCATCTCAGGAAGTACTTTCTCAACATATGAAAATAGAGGTATGCCATTACATTTTTGTGGGACGTTGGACCACCTATGCTAACAATAATCATAGACTATGTAGGCCAATATCTGATCTCACTTACATTGAATTTATTGATATTTGAAAATAGATGGGCATATATAACGATTTTTGTTTTATTGGCAGCACTTCAAGACAACGTAGTAAAGATCGAAAGCCGTTCGTTTCATTAATTCACGTCCACTCACTGACTCTTTGCAATCTCTCGTCGCCGCAATATTGCATCTCTCTCGCTATTCTACCGCTATTACAATAATCAGTGTTGGTCAAAGCTCTCTCAGTGTATAACACCTCCTCTATGTGGAGTACGTAAACCCGTCTTCCAACACAATCCTACCCCTAATATGTGCAAGTCTCCAATCGAAGAGTGAAACGATATTGTCAATCTTTCTTCTATTCAACAGCTGAACTCTAGAACTCCCTCCCTGAATCCATCTTCCCCTCATCCTATGACTTAAATTGCTTCAAATTCTGTGTGTCCAGGAAGTTTGGCTCGAGCATTCCTAGTTTTGACCCTGGCACTCCTTCAAATCTGGGGGAGACCATCATTACAGGCAGTGTTGACCTTTTGTCTCCCTCATCCACTTAGAAAAGAACAAAAAATATATAGGCCTATATATACAGTATATATATATATATATATATATATATATATATATTTATTGTGACGTTAACTACTCCGTTAGAACCGCATGGCTTGTCCTACAGTGACTCGCTAGGATCGCCAGGGCAGTGGATGTGGCTACAGTTGGTGTATTGTTGTGTGCTTTATTTCATATGAAAGCTCGTGTCATAGGTAGTCCAGAAAGGCTCTTTGTTTTCACCCATGTCAAGGCTTTATATATTTAATTGCAAAGTATATGTTTATCATTAAGTAGTAATGATAGGATTTGAGAGAGAGAGAGAGAGAGAGAGAGAGAGAGAGAGAGAGAGAGAGAGAGAGAGAGTAGAACAGAGTGTGGGGAGGCGCGCAGTGTTTTGCTATACTCGATGACGTCATAGCTGGCTGGCTTCGTGGGGATTCGTTGAAGGAGTTTTTTTACCATGCTTGGTGACGTCATGTTTGGCTAGCTTCTTCAGCATTGGCTAGAGGACTTGTTACCGCTGTTCTACGCGGTTCGAGCTAGTGCTAGTATATATACAGCTCCCTCGCTACTCTCTCCCTCAGATCTGGTTTCTAGAACGCATCCCTCTTATCTCTTTGATACCTGTCCCCCTCGCTGTACCTGAGAACCTTTTCCTCTGCCTATCTCTCTCATTTTCCATATCTTTCACCACCTTTTATTAATATTATACCCCCTCTGGTTAACTCTGCATAATCAGCTTCATGCTGGCCAGTTGTATTGTGCATTAAGGTCTTATATAACCCATGTATGTTTAGTTGTTAAGATAAGTTGATCACGAAGCATTGGTTGGCATTCATATTGTTCAGTACCGCTTCCTATAATTATTAGTGTTCTGCTGGATTAGATAATGCTAGACTAGGAGTCTGATACTATAAGGTATTGTTTCCGATGGGTGCTGGCCTTAGTTAAAAGCTGCACGACATACCTGAGAACTGGAGTTGATTGGGTAAATTCTAGTCTGTGTGCCATTGAGAGTAGAGCATGCACGAATGAGGGCTTTTTGCCTATACCATTCTGCACTGTTCTAAGCTCGTTGTTTGTCTTTGAGGTACGCCAGGAGAACACTTAATACTTCGGTATTAAGGTTTCTCAAGAGAGCTACCCTTCACTCTAACGTAATACTTGACGCACAGACTTGAGATTTGCACTAGGCTATGCGGCATGCCATGCGCACCAGTATCTCGTATCATTGACTCTAGCTAGACTTTATCAGTCATAGTAGACATTAAGTATATTAAACCAATTACTCTTTTTATGCATATGATTACACAAGCATTTCGCACCCTAGTTTGATGTATTGAGACACAAACGACTTAGGCTCTTTTTGTTGATAGGAATACTGCATTGTCGTGGCGATTATTATTATTGTTGTGGCGTTTAGGATATTCTTGGCTCCGACTGCATTATATCTCCTGTCTTTTTGTGTGCATAGCCTGCACGAGCATTGTTCCGCTGCCTGCCTTTTTGGGTTCCATTTCCGATTCGAGCATCTTGATAGCATCTAACATTAAATTTTAAAGAAGATTCCTTGTTGGTGTTGAAGGACTTTAGTGCACTTTCTTTCATGCAGGAGTGCCTGACAATTATTGATTAAAGTAACGTAAGCTGTAACTTCTCTTACCACCTTACTTTGCATACCATAACCAAGCACCTTCGGTTATAGGTAGTAATAGGCTCTTTTCACATAACATTAAGCCTAGAGTAGACGCACATTTATTGAGAGTTTAATAACCTATTATTGCATATAGAACTCTGGCGAGTATTTGTGTTCTTTGTTCACTGGGAATATACATCAGAGGTTGGATCTAGCACTTTCCGTTGTAGCATTTATGCCATTACTAGTCCAATGAATAAGAACCCTGATATATTTAAACCTCAGTCGTAACAATATATATATATATATATATGTATAATGCAGTATACAGTATACTGTATGTGACGTCTACCAGCGTTGGCAGAATCGCCTCTCGTTAGCCACTAGCGCTCACCAGGGACATCGAAATGGGCTACAGTTATCAGAGAACGTTGTTCTTTCTTTCATAGTAATCGCATTGTCACAGACAGTCCAGTGGTGGTCTTTGTTTTCGTCTGTGACAACGGGTTATATTTTATATCAACAGTATTATTATTATTATTATTATTATTATTATTATTATTATATGAGATGCCGAAGTCTCCAACCAGGGTGCAGAAACACCATCAAGATCAATCCACACAAAACACCCGGAGGCACTGGAGAGAGACTATGGCAACTTAGGAAAAAATAAAAACATACACTGTATACTGTACTGTACATATACACATATTAAACACAGATAACATATTATGCAGTGGAGGATATCAAGCTTAAATATAATACAATAAAATAGAATAAAATAAGTTTAAAAATTAGAATTAATGCTGCAAAAAAGCATTAACTCTAGACTTAAAAATGGAGATATTAGCTGAAATTACTAGCTCATTTGGCAACTTATTCCACAAGTCAACCATGGCCGGCACAAAACACCGTGAAAACTGTGTAGTAGAAAAATTAACACGGCTCATGGCAAGATAATTAAGATTGCTTGTGAATCTAGTTGCACGAGCCCGGACATAGGGCCCAGGCAGAACCCCATGTAAGGGATGCTGAGGGTTGTTAAAAACTTTAAATAAAAGACTAAGGGCACCAACTTTACGTCGATGACACAGATCAAGAGACAAATTAGGTAGAATAAAACTGATGGAATTTAGCGACCTGTCAAGCAACTTGAGATGGCAGTCAGCTGCTGACAACCAGACAGGTGAGCAGTACTCGAAATGTGGCAAAATAAAAGCATAAAAAGACTTGATAACTGTGGCGTCACAAGCAAATGTTTTATAAACCTTGCGAAGCAGACCAATTTTTTTGGGAAATGGAAGAGGAGAAAGAACGAATATGCTTTTCAAAAGTAAGTTTGGGATCAAGAGTAATTCCTAACAAACGCAGAGTATCCACATTCTCAATTTGCTCGCCAGAAACTTGTAGATAAGGATGGGGAGGATCCAAGGTACGAGATCTGCTGATGATAATGGAGTGTGTTTTACTAGCATTAAGTTTCATGCCCCAAAGTTCACACCATGATGTAATTTTGGCTAAATCCCTATTCAGAGCAGTAGCAATTATGTGTCGATCTATTGGTGATGCAATTGACGCATATAAAGTTGTATCATCAGCATAGGAGATTAGTTTATTTTCAAGCTCGGAACACAGGTCAGCAGTAAAAATAATAAAAAGCAAAGGCCCAAGGACACTGCCTTGTGGAACACCAGAAACAACAGTAACAGAAGGGGAATGACACCCATCAATGACCACAGACTGAGATCTTTTCGTCAAAAAATCTTCAAAGATCCTTAAAAAATTGCCACCAATACCAATGAGCTGTAACTTAAACAGAAGTGCTTTATGATTGACTAAATCAAAAGCAGAACTAAAGTCAATAGCCACGACGCGAGACTCATGTCCCTGGTCCAATGAAGATTGCAAGTCATGGGTGAGTGTCAGAAGTGCATCACATGTACCCAGTCCCTTACGAAAACCAAACTGTGAGTTTGGTATCAAATTATGACTATTACAATAAGAGGAAAGGCGTCTGGACAAAAGCCTCTCATAGAGCTTGGATAGGATAGGTGTAATGGAGATAGGGCGATAGTCATTAGGAGATGATGAGGCAGTATTTCCCTTTGGAATAGGAGTGATAATAGCCTTACGCCAGCAAAGAGGAAAACTACCTGATTTCAAAAGCAACCTAAACACCACTGCCAATTTAGGTGCCAAGACCACTGCAACCTTTTTAAAAAAGAGAGGGAAAAACCCATCCGGGTCTGTGCCACCATAGGTATCAAGATCCAGCAAGTACCTTTTCAGTTCAGCTGATTTGAATGCCATTGAATTGAGGTTGGGTCTAGGGAAACATGTCAATGGCAAAGACAATTCCTGATTACTCTGCTTATTAACCCGGGAGCTGCGGGAAGACTCTTAAGAGTTCCCCCGGCGGACTGCGGGAAGACTCTCCAGAGTAACGCTTTTGAACGCGTACCAAAACCGCGCGTTAATAGTCAGGCGGCTGAAAATTGGTGTGGATATAGTACTACGTGTCAACTCTCGATACCACCCCGCCAAACGCTCTCCCCGCACTCGTGCAAGCACCACCGCGCCAGTAACCAAGCACTAGTCATGGAGCCCACACGTCCCTCACGCTCGCTCCCTGATGACACAACCAGCCCTCCTTCTGGTGGTGTTAGCCGCCGTGGAAGGCAGAGGGTGGCTGCCAAAGACCCTAGCTACCAGTACGACACGCCCTACAGCTCGGAGGACGAAACACCAGCACCCAAAGCACGGAAAACACGTGCAAGCAGGGCAATGGCACAGAGGTCATTGGTCTTTCGTGACACTGCCACCACGACCCAGGCAACTGCAACAACCACTACCACCACTGCCACCCCTGCCACCCCTGCCACCGGTACCAGCTACGCAGGAGGCTGCCCTAGGGCTGCAGAACCTGCGGGGGCAGGAAAAATTAAAGGCACGGGCGTAGGGAAAAGATCCCGTACGCCAGCCACAGTGCCCCTACCACCACCACCACCACCACCAGCCGCCGCCCCTGGCCCGGCTGCCGCCGCCGCCCCTGGCCCGACTGCCGCTGCTGCCCCTGCTGCCCCTGCTGCCCCTGCCAGCGACGCAGGAGGCCGCCCTAGGGCTGCAAAACCTGCGGGGGCAGGAAAAATTAAAGGCACGGGTGTAGGGAAAAGATCCCGTACGCCAGCCACAGTGCCCCTACCACCACCACCACCACCAGCCGCCGCCCCTGGCCCGGCTGCCGCTGCCGCCCCTGCTGCCCCTGCCACCCCTGCTGCCCCTGCCGCCCCTGCCCAAGGAACAGGGAAGGGGAAGGGGAAGGGGAAAGGGAGAGGGAAAACGACTGCTGGCCCTGCTTTCCCTGGTGGCCCTGCTGCCCCTGTTGCCCCTGCTGCCCCTGTTGCCCCTGTTGCCCCTGCTGCCCCTGCCGCCCCTGCCGCCCCTGCACAAGGAACAGAGAGAAGGGCGACAGGCACCACCATCATCTTGCCATCAAGGCCACGCACCACTGCTGCCCCTGCCGCCGCCTCTGCCGCCGCCTCTGCCGCCGCCCCTACCGCCGCCCCTACCGCCACCTCTGCTGTCCCTGTCCATAAGACACCCTCGCGTGGAAAAATTACCCGGAAAACTCTGACACCATCCAAATATGGCGCCCTGCTGTTTGATGGTGATTTACAGGACATTGGCAGCCAAGGTTTTGACGACGAAGACCAAGCACGGGACCAAGGGTGGGGGGATTTGGGAGTGGACAGTGGGAGTGAGTCAGACGTCGGCGACGAAAACGAGGAAGGTCATCGTCTGTCCAGTGAAGAGGAGGGTGATGATGATCAAGTGCTCTATCGCGACCATGGAAGCGATATTTCAGACGATGAAGCAGACGCAGACGACATTCCGATCCCTGGCTTGCCTACGTTCGATTGGTCTGACAGGGTCAATTTTGTACCTGACGTGCCCCAGTTCAATCCTGGGACGTCAGGTACAACTGACGACTGGCCCTGTGACGAGCACGCGAACGAAAGCGACTTCTTCCTCGCTTTTTTCGATTTTGAGGTAATGACGTTCATCGTTGCCCAAACAAACGCCTACTACAGGTGGGTGTATGGCCGATTGGACGTCCTTTCTCCAAAAGCGAGAATACGAGGCTGGGTGGATACGACTGTTGAAGAATTTATGACGTTCTTTGCCTTGTTGTTCCTCATGCCTCTGATCAAGAAGCATGTGTTGCAACACTACTGGAAGCACGACCCTCTCATCGCCACCCCAACTTTCAATAAGTTCATGACTCGTGACAGATTTTTGTTGCTGCTAAGATTTATGCACTTTGCAGACAACGAAAATCCTAACAGGATTGACAGGATATGGAAAGTTCGGACTGTGTTCACCATGTTGTTGGAGAGGTTTAGGAAATACTTTTACCCCTTCCTCAATTTGGTGATTGACGAGTCGCTCGTGCTCTTCAAAGGACGTCTTGTGTTCAAACAGTATATCCCCTTGAAAAGGCATAGGTTCGGAATCAAGCTCTTCGTTTTGTGTGACTGCGAAACTGGAATAGTGCTTGACATGATCGTGTACACAGGCACTGACATTGACATCCCGAAAGCCGCTGCCAATGACCCCATGGGCATGTCAGGAGCCATCGTCAGGAAAATGTTGGCACCTTACCTGGGCAAAGGCCACATCATCTACACTGACAACTGGTATACTTCTCCTGCTCTCTGCCAGTTTCTTCATGACAACCAAACGGGGTCATGTGGGACTGTCAGAAAGACAAGAAAGTTTATGCCAAAATTCACAGGTGATGTCATTCCTCTCACAGATGCCTCCTCCAGTGACACACCTTCAGAAGACGACCTGGCCCAGGAACACCGCGAGAGGCATGTTCGAAGAAGGCGACGAAAGGGGCAGAAATACAAGCAGCTCGAAAAGTGTGGGAAAGTGATAGCCCTGAAGTGGAAGGACAAGCGAGACGTCCACCTGCTTTCCACCGTCCACACAGGTGCCCAGGTGGATTCTGGCAAAATCCACTACAGAACCAGGAAGACCATCTACAAGCCCGACATGGTAGTGGACTACACTAAGAACATGCGCCTGGTGGACAAGTCTGACTGTCAGCTGTCAGGCGTTGAGTGTCTGAGGAAGACTGTGAAGTGGTATCACAAGCTCTTCCTCCACCTAGTTGATATCACGATGCTCAACGCCTACAACTTGTGGTTGGTGAAGAAGGATATGTCCCCAAACCAGAAGCTGAAATTCCGGGAGTTCGTGTACAACGTCTCATACCAACTCCTGGAGAAGTATGGCACCACCACTCACAGACGTACGGCATGGCGTGGGGATCACGTTCCTGACCGAGTGCAGGTGGGTGTCCAAAGACACTACCTGATCAGCACCGAGGTGATTGGCACTCGTCACAGGCAGGTGCAGTGCATCGTCTGCAGCTCCAGTGTCAGGAAACCCCATGTCCCAAAAAGAGTCACCTCAATGTGCGCAGAGTGCAAAGTTCCACTCTGCATGGGCGAGTGCTTCAGGGACTACCACACCTTCAAAAAATTTTGAGTGTCGCCCTGCCCCGCCCTGCCCTGCACTGCCCTGCCCTGCCCTGCCCTGCCCTGCACTGCCCTGCCCTGCCCTGGACTCGCCCCCTGCTCAGCCCTGCCCTGGACTCGCCCCCTGCTCAGCCCTGTCCTGGACTCGCGCCCTACCTTACCTGACCTGACCTAATTGATCACGCTTCCTCATAATGTAACATATATATTATATAATGTATAAGTTCCAAAGATGTCCCTGTGATATAGCTTTTACATTATATAATTGTATGTTTCATTATTTAGTTTATAAGTTTCAAATATTTACATGTTATATGCCTTATTTTTGTATTATATCAATATATATGTTTGTTATTAGTCAAAGTCATGTGTATATAATTATTTTCTTACCTCAAATGAATTGTACAAAAATAAATATGTTTCAACAAATCCTGTCAAACCTACTAAGATAATAAAAAAAAACAATAATAAAAAAAAAACACAAGGTCATGTCATTGTATTCTTACAATATGATATATTCTATGAATATTTCATATTTATTGAATACAATGGCATGATCTTGTAAACAATTTTTTTTATCAAAAATGTTCTAGACAATATAAAACCTTCCCCATAACCCCCTCCTGGATTCGATCCCACAACCCTAGCACACTTTGAGTTTTCCAGTCCGCGACCTTACCAACCATGCCACAGGAGCTCATACCAAATATCACTCAAAACTTCGTGTCTACAATCGAAATGACAATATAAAAAAAAAAATGAATTATCCCACCAATTTACGTTTGTAAATTGATGGGATTATCAATTATATCATGCCAAGGTTTATGAAAGTTTGTCTCTGTCAAGAATTAGTAATTATATAACTTTATTCTGTCCAAAATTGCCAAACATTCAGCAAAATTGCCCCTCTCAGTGCGACTCCACTCATTTTCACACGGTCAAGCGGTGACCCTTGCCGCTCCCTTTATGCCCTAGCTACACCAGCCACAGCAGCTCTGTCTGGGAACAAAATTTGTATAAATACAATAATGGATAAAATACTCTTCACAAATACATTTGTATTGTATAATATTGTAAATAAAAAAGAATAATAACTGTGTGGGTGTCGTAAATTGCTCAACCAGCTTTCTTATGTCTCGCCTACGCGCGTATATTGGATTATACATAGTCATGACTGTCATACAAATAATTGCAGTAGGTCTCGAGTGTACATTTAGATTGCATATTACTTGGAAATAAATAAGTAAACGTTTCTCTGGTGGCAATCTACCCTTTCGCAAGTGTAAGGAGACACCATTCTATATTTAACCCTTTATCGCAAAAGGCAATCTGCACGTGTTTACTGACCACCGTCGCTGGTGCTCTATAATATAGTACTTTATTGACAGTCAATGGCCTACATGTTTCTGTGGTACTTCACATGTGTCTAAAATGCAATGTCTGCTTGCATAAAAATGCAATTCTGAAGTCCATTTATACGTACAACATACGCATGTCTCAGTTTCTATCTATCTCTCTCTCTCTCTCTCCATTCCTGACTCATGTTATTGTAAAACTCTTGGTGGCAAGAAACACCAGACACCTGGAAGACAAGGTTCAAAATCCCAAGCATCCATACGCCTCGAGCGCCTTCACACTTGTCACACAGCTGGTTATCTATCTAGAGATCTGCCTGCCTTCCTTCTCTTGACGACTCACTCACTCCCTCCCTGCACCCCTGCATGCCTCCCTCCCTCCCTCCCACACACCCACCCCCAACCCACCCTTTCAGGCTTCCGTGTGCTAGAAACACATTCACAATTTGCGTAAATATCGCATCAATTGGGCTATATGCGGTATATTCCTTGTTATATGGGACGCCTACATACGTACACGTCTTTATTATAGCATGACAGTGCTCTAAATACAAGATTTATGTGATATGTATGGCGTAACACACCCTCTCCCCCTTTCATTCCCAGCACAGCTCACTCACACCTTGGTTCACGCATAGAAACTCTTTGATAATGTGCGTAAATATCGCATGAATTGGTCAATATGCGGTATATATTTTGATATATGGCACGTATACATACGTACAAGTCTGTAATATAGCATGACAGTGCTCTACGTACAAGATATACGTGATATGTATGGCGTAAACCACACTCTCAGCTCATAAATTGCCGCCAAACCAACACATTTCATTCCCGCCTAAAAATTCTCTTATAATTCCCTTATATATTGCAATTTTTGGTCACTATGAGGCATATTCATTGTTATATGGGTGGCCTACACACGTATACATACTCTACATAGCCTAAAAGGGCTCAAAAATGGACATATACGTGATAATACGCCGTAACCCACCCCCTCCTCCCTCTCCTTCTATCCCCTGCGCGCGTAAATATTCGGCAGGGAAATCTCGCCGCTCGATGACAATCTAGCCGCGCGGTGCCATTCGCTCCACATTTTTCAACTACGGACCGTTCCCCCACCCCCCCCCAGACATTTTTGGGGGGGTCAAATATATATGGGCCGATGCCCGCAAACATTCCCTACACGATGAGGTACTTTTTATCGAAATTTGCATTAGGTCCCCAAATCATCATACGTGCGCACAGTCTTACCCTGTAGAAAACCCCCTGTGCGCCGCGGAGAGGTTCACCCACCATAATTGGCTTTTCTAAAGTCAGGTATTAATGTTGTATTCTCTCTGGTATTACCTTTCCATTGTATATTAAAATACACAGAATTGTGGTCACTATTTCCTAGGTAACTAAGCCTACTAGTGATGGTATATTAGTGGGTAATATATAGTAAGGTACATTAACTTAACACTTCTACAACATAACTAAGCCTACTAGTGATGGTATTTTAGTGGGTAATATATAGTAATGTACATTAACTTAACACTTCTACAACATAACTAAGCCTACTAGTGATGGTATGTTAGTGGGTAATATATAGTAATGTACATTAACTTAACATTTCTACAACATAACTAAGCCTACTGGTGATGGTATGTTAGTGGATAATATATAGTAATGTACATTAACTTAACACTTCTACAACATAACTAAGCCTACTAGTGATGGTATATTAGTGGGTAATATATAGTAAGGTACATTAACTTAACACTTCTACAACATAACTAAGCCTACTAGTGATGGTATATTAGTGGGTAATATATAGTAAGGTACATTAACTTAACACTTCTACAACATAACTAAGCCTACTAGTGATGGTATATTAGTGGGAAATATATAGTAAGGTACATTAACTTAACACTTCTACAACATAACTAAGCCTACTAGTGATGGTATGTTAGTGGGTAATATATAGTAAGGTACATTAATTTAACACTTCTACAACATAACTAAGCCTACTAGTGATGGTATGTTAGTGGGTAATATATAGTAAGGTACATTAACTTAACACTTCTACAACATAACTAAGCCTACGAGTGATGGTATGTTAGTGGGTAATATATAGTAATGTATATTAACTTAACACTTCTACAACATAACTAAGCCTACTAGTGATGGTATGTTAGTGGGTAATATATAGTAAGGTACATTAACTTAACACTTCTACAACATAACTAAGCCTACTAGTGATGGTATGTTAGTGGGTAATATATAGTAAGGTACATTAACTTAACACTTCTACAACATAACTAAGCCTACTAGTGATGGTATGTTAGTGGGTAATATATAGTAAGGTACATTAACTTAACACTTCTACAACATAACTAAGCCTACTAGTGATGGTATGTTAGTGGGTAATATATAGTAAGGTACATTAACTTAACACTTCTACAACATAACTAAGCCTACTAGTGATGGTATGTTAGTGGGTAATATATAGTAAGGTACATTAACTTAACACTTCTACAACATAACTAAGCCTACTAGTGATGGTATGTTAGTGGGTAATATATAGTAAGGTACATTAACTTAACACTTCTACAACATAACTAAGCCTACTAGTGATGGCATGTTAGTGGGTAATATATAGTAAGGTACATTAACTTAACACTTCTACAACATAACTAAGCCTACTAGTGATGGCATGTTAGTGGGTAATATATAGTAAGGTACATTAACTTAACACTTCTACAACATAACTAAGTCTACTAGTGATGGTATGTTAGTGGGTAATATATAGTAAGGTACATTAACTTAACACTTCTACAACATAACTAAGCCTACTAGTGATGGTATGTTAGTGGGTAACATATAGTAAGGTACATTAACTTAACACTTCTAAAACATAACTAAGCCTACTAGTGATGGTATATTAGTGGGTAATATATAGTAAGGTACATTAACTTAACACTTCTACAACATAACTAAGACTACTAGTGATATTATGTTAGTGGGTAATATATAGTAAGGTACATTAACTTAACACTTCTACAACATAACTAAGCCTACTAGTGATGGTATGTTAGTGGGTAATATATAGTAAGGTACATTAACTTAACACTTCTACAACATAACTAAGCCTACTAGTGATGGTATGTTAGTGGGTAATATATAGTAAGGTACATTAACTTAACACTTCTACAACATAACTAAGCCTACTAGTGATGGTACGTTAGTGGGTAATATATAGTAATGTACATTAACTTAACACTTCTACAACATAACTAAGCCTACTAGTGATGGTATGTTAGTGGGTAACATATAGTAAGGTACATTAACTTAACACTTCTACAACATAACTAAGCCTACTAGTGATGGTATGTTAGTGGGTAATATAGTAAGGTACATTAACTTAACACTTCTACAACATAACTAAGCCTACTAGTGATGGTATGTTAGTGGGTAATATATAGTAATGTACATTAACTTAACACATACTCAAGTCTCCTACTAGTGATGGTATGTTAGTGGGTAATATATAGTAATGTACATTAACTTAACAC